>OY726521.1:113816374-113970374 GCA_963383655.1 Bathymodiolus septemdierum | reverse complement strand
GTCACAGAAGTGTCATCAATGATGGTCAGTCACAATGCAGTCACAGTCACAGTAGGATCATCAATGATGATCAGTCATCATGCAATCAGTCACAATAGGGTCATCAATGATGATCAGTCAACATACATTCACAGTTACAGTAGGGTCATCAATGATGGTCAGTCACCATGTAATCAGTCACAGTAGGGTCATCAATGATGGTCAGTCACCATGTAATCAGTCACAGTAGGATCATCAATGATGGTCAGTCACCATACAATCAGCAACAGTAGGGTCATCAATGATGATCAGTCACCATGCAATCAAAGTCACAGTAGGGTCATCAATGATGGTCAGTCACCATACAATCAGTCACAGTAGGGTCATCAATGATGGTCAGTCACCGTGCAGTCACAGTAGGATCATCAATCATGGTCAGTCACCATGCAATCAGTCACAGTAGGGTCATCAATAATGATCAGTCACCATGCAATCAGTCACCGTAGGGTCATCAATGATGGTCAGTCACAGTAGGGTCATCAATGATAGTCAGTCACCATGCAATCACAGTCCCTGTAGGGTCATCAATGATGGTCAGTCACCATACAAACAGTCACAGTAGGGTCATCAATGATGGTCAGTCACCATACAATCACAGTAGGGTCATCAATGATGGTAAGTCACAGTGCAATCAGTCACAGTTGGGTCATCAATAATGGTCAGTCACCATACAATCATCAATGATGGTCAGTCACAGTGGTCACAGTACGGTCATCAATGATGATCAGTCACCGTGCAATCAGTCACAGTAGGGTCATCAATGATGATCAGTCACCATACAATCAGTCACAGTAGGGTCATCAATGATGGTCTGTCACCGTGCAGTCACAGTAGGGTCATCAATGATGGTCAGTCACCTTGCAGTCACAATAGGGTCATCAATGATGGTCAGTCACCATACAATCACAGTCACAGTAGGGTCATCAATGATGGAGTCACAGTAGGGTCATCAATGATGGTCAGTCACCGTGCAGTCACAGTAGGGTCATCAATAATGGTCAGTCACCATACAATCAGTCACAGTAGGGTCATCAATGATGATCAGTAACCATGCAATCAGTCACAGTGGGGTTATCAATGATGGTCAGTCACCGTGCAGTCACAGTAGGATCATCAAAGATGGTCAGTCACCATGCAATCAATCAAAGTAGGGTCATCAATGATGGTCAGTCACTGTGCAATCAGTCACAGTAGGGTCATCAATGATAGTCAGTCACCATGCAATCAGTCCCAGTATGGTCATCAATGATGGTCAGTCACCATACAATCAGTCACAGTAGGGTCATCAATGATGGTCAGTCACCGTGCAATCAGTCACAGAAGGGTCATCAATGATGGTCAGTCACCATGCAGTCACAGTAGGGTTATCAATCACAGTGCAGTCACAGTAGGGTCATCAATGATGGTCAGTCACCATACATTCAATCACAGTCCCAGTAGGGTCATCAATGATGGTCAGTCACCATACAATCAGTCACAGAAGTGTCATCAATGATGGTCAGTCACAATGCAGTCACAGTCACAGTAGGGTCATCAATGATGATCAGTCATCATGCAATCAGTCACAGTAGGGTCATCAATGATGATCAGTAGCCATGCAATCAGTCACAGTAGGGACATCAATGATGGTCAGTCACCGTGCAGTCACAGTAGGGTCATCAAAGAAAGTCAGTCACCATGCAGTCACAGTAGGATCATCAAAGATGGTCAGTCACCATGCAATCACAGTCAAAGTAGGGTCATCAATGATGGTCAGTCACTGTGCAATCAGTCACAGTAGGGTCATCAATGATAGTCAGTCACCATGCAATCAGTCCCAGTAGGGTCATCAATGATGGTCAGTCACCATACAATCACAATCACAGTAGGGTCATCAATGATGGTAAGTCACAGTGCAATCAGTCACAGTAGGGTCATAATGATGGTCAGTCACCGTCCAATCACAGTCACAGTAGGGTCATCAATGATGGTCAGTCACCATACAATCAGTCACAGTAGGGTCATCAATGATGGTCAGTCACCGTGCAATCAGTCAGAGAAGGGTCATCAATGATGGTCAGTCACCATGCAGTCACAGTAGCGTTATCAATCACAGTGCAGTCACAGTAGGGTCATCAATGATGGTCAGTCACCATACATTCAATCACAGTCCCAGTAGGGTCATCAATGATGGTCAGTCACCATACAATCAGTCACAGAAGTGTCATCAATGATGGTCAGTCACAATGCAGTCACAGTCACAGTAGGGTCATCAATGATGATCAGTCATCATGCAATCAGTCACAATAGGGTCATCAATGATGATCAGTCAACATACATTCACAGTTACAGTAGGGTCATCAATGATGGTCAGTCACCATGTAATCAGTCACAGTAGGGTCATCAATGATGGTCAGTCACCATGTAATCAGTCACAGTAGGATCATCAATGATGGTCAGTCACCATACAATCAGCAACAGTAGGGTCATCAATGATGATCAGTCACCATGCAATCAAAGTCACAGTAGGGTCATCAATGATGGTCAGTCACCGTGCAGTCACAGTAGGATCATCAATCATGGTCAGTCACCATGCAATCAGTCACAGTAGGGTCATCAATAATGATCAGTCACCATGCAATCAGTCACAGTAGGGTCATCAATGATGGTCAGTCACAGTAGGGTCATCAATGATAGTCAGTCACCATGCAATCACAGTCCCTGTAGGGTCATCAATGATGGTCAGTCACCATACAAACAGTCACAGTAGGGTCATCAATGATGGTCAGTCACCATACAATCACAGTAGGGTCATCAAAGATGGTAAGTCACAGTGCAATCAGTCACAGTAGGGTCATCAATAATGGTCAGTCACCATACAATCATCAATGATGGTCAGTCACAGTGGTCACAGTAGGGTCATCAATGATGATCAGTCACCATGCAATCACAGTCACAGTAGGGTCATCAATGATGATCAGTCACCATGCAATCAGTCACAGTAGGGTCATCAATGATGGTCTGTCACCGTGCAGTCACAGTAGGGTCATCAATGATGGTCAGTCACCTTGCAGTCACAATAGGGTCATCAATGATGGTCAGTCACCATACAATCACAGTCACAGTAGGGTCATCAATGATGGTCAGTCACAGTAGGGTCATCAATGATGGTCAGTCACCGTGCAGTCACAGTAGGGTCATCAATAATGGTCAGTCACCATACAATCAGTCACAGTAGGGTCATCAATGATGATCAGTAGCCATGCAATCAGTCACAGTGGGGACATCAATGATGGTCAGTCACCGTGCAGTCACAGTAGGGTCATCAAGATAGTCAGTCACCATGCAGTCACAGTAGGATCATCAAAGATGGTCAGTCACCATGCAATCAGTCAAAGTACGGTCATCAATGATGGTCAGTCACTGTGCAATCAGTCACAGTAGGGTCATCAATGATAGTCAGTCACCATGCAATCAGTCCCAGTAGGGTCATCAATGATGGTCAGTCACCATACAATCAGTCACAGTAGGGTCATCAATGATTGTCAGTCACCATACAATCACAATCACAGTAGGGTCATCAATGATGGTAAGTCACAGTGCAATCAGTCACAGTAGGGTCATAATGATGGTCAGTCACCGTCCAATCACAGTCACAGTAGGGTCATCAATGATGGTCAGTCACCATACAATCAGTCACAGTAGGGTCATCAATGATGGTCAGTCACCGTGCAATCACAGTCACAGAAGGGTCATCAATGATGGTCAGTCACCATGCAGTCACAGTAGGGTTATCAATCACAGTGCAGTCACAGTAGGGTCATCAATGATGGTCAGTCACCATACATTCAATCACAGTCCCAGTAGGGTCATCAATGATGGTCAGTCACCATACAATCAGTCACAGAAGTGTCATCAATGATGGTCAGTCACAATGAAGTCACATTCACAGTAGGGTCATCAATGATGATCAGTCATCATACAATCACAGTTACAGTAGGGTCATCAATGATGGTCAGTCACCATGTAATCAGTCAAAGTAGGGTCATCAATGATGGTCAGTCACCATGTAATCAGTCACAGTAGGATCATCAATGATGGTCAGTCACCATACAATCAGCAACAGTAGGGTCATCAATGATGATCAGTCACCATGCAATCAAAGTCACAGTAGGGTCATCAATGATGGTCAGTCACCGTGCAGTCACAGTAGGATCATCAATCATGGTCAGTCACCATGCAATCAGTCACAGTAGGGTCATCAATAATGATCAGTCACCATGCAATCAGTCACAGTAGGGTCATCAATGATGGTCAGTCACAGTAGGGTCATCAATGATAGTCAGTCACCATGCAATCACAGTCCCTGTAGGGTCATCAATGATGGTCAGTCACCATACAAACAGTCACAGTAGGGTCATCAATGATGGTCAGTCACCATACAATCACAGTAGGGTCATCAAAGATGGTAAGTCACAGTGCAATCAGTCACAGTAGGGTCATCAATAATGGTCAGTCACCATACAATCATCAATGATGGTCAGTCACAGTGGTCACAGTAGGGTCATCAATGATGATCAGTCACCATGCAATCAGTCACAGTAGGGTCATCAATGATGATCAGTCACCATGCAATCAGTCACAGTAGGGTCATCAATGATGGTCTGTCACCGTGCAGTCACAGTAGGGTCATCAATGATGGTCAGTCACCTTGCAGTTACAATAGGGTCATCAATGATGGTCAGTCACCATACAATCACAGTCACAGTAGGGTCATCAATGATGGTCAGTCACAGTAGGGTCATCAATGATGGTCAGTCACCGTGCAGTCACAGTAGGGTCATCAATAATGGTCAGTCACCATACAATCAGTCACAGTAGGGTCATCAATGATGATCAGTAGCCATGCAATCAGTCACAGTGGGGACATCAATGATGGTCAGTCACCGTGCAGTCACAGTAGGGTCATCAAAGATAGTCAGTCACCATGCAGTCACAGTAGGATCATCAAAGATGGTCAGTCACCATGCAATCAGTCAAAGTACGGTCATCAATGATGGTCAGTCACTGTGCAATCAGTCACAGTAGGGTCATCAATGATAGTCAGTCACCATGCAATCAGTCCCAGTAGGGTCATCAATGATGGTCAGTCACCATACAATCAGTCACAGTAGGGTCATCAATGATTGTCAGTCACCATACAATCACAATCACAGTAGGGTCATCAATGATGGTAAGTCACAGTGCAATCAGTCACAGTAGGGTCATAATGATGGTCAGTCACCGTCCAATCACAGTCACAGTAGGGTCATCAATGATGGTCAGTCACCATACAATCAGTCACAGTAGGGTCATCAATGATGGTCAGTCACCGTGCAATCACAGTCACAGAAGGGTCATCAATGATGGTCAGTCACCATGCAGTCACAGTAGGGTTATCAATCACAGTGCAGTCACAGTAGGGTCATCAATGATCGTCAGTCACCATACATTCAATCACAGTCCCAGTAGGGTCATCAATGATGGTCAGTCACCATACAATCAGTCACAGAAGTGTCATCAATGATGGTCAGTCACAATGAAGTCACATTCACAGTAGGGTCATCAATGATGATCAGTCATCATACAATCACAGTTACAGTAGGGTCATCAATGATGGTCAGTCACCATGTAATCAGTCACAGTAGGGTCATCAATGATGGTCAGTCACCATGTAATCAGTCACAGTAGGATCATCAATGATGGTCAGTCACCATACAATCAGTAACAGTAGGGTCATCAATGATGATCAGTCACCATGCAATCAAAGTCACAGTAGGGTCATCAATGATGGTCAGTCACCATACAATCAGTCACAGTAGGGTCATCAATGATGGTCAGTCACCGTGCAGTCACAGTAGGATCATCAATCATGGTCAGTCACCGTGCAATCAGTCACAGTAGGGTCATCAATGATGGTCAGTCACAGTAGGGTCATCAATGATAGTCAGTCACCATGCAATCACAGTCCCAGTAGGGTCATCAATGATGGTCAGTCACCATACAAACAGTCACAGTAGGGTCATCAATGATGGTCAGTCACCATACAATCACAGTAGGGTCATCAATGATGGTAAGTCACAGTGCAATCAGTCACAGTAGGGTCATCAATAATGGTCAGTCACCATACAATCATCAATGATGGTCAGTCACAGTGGTCACAGTACGGTCATCAATGATGATCAGTCACCGTGCAATCAGTCACAGTAGGGTCATCAATGATGATCAGTCACCATACAATCAGTCACAGTAGGGTCATCAATGATGGTCTGTCACCGTGCAGTCACAGTAGGGTCATCAATGATGGTCAGCCACCTTGCAGTCACAATAGGGTCATCAATGATGGTCAGTCACCATACAATCACAGTCACAGTAGGGTCATCAATGATGGACAGTCACAGTAGGGTCATCAATGATGGTCAGTCACCGTGCAGTCACAGTAGGGTCATCAATAATGGTCAGTCACCATGCAATCAGTCACAGTAGGGTCATCAATGATGATCAGTAACCATGCAATCAGTCACAGTGGGGACATCAATGATGGTCAATCACCGTGCAGTCACAGTAGGGTCATCAAAGAAAGTCAGTCACCATGCAGTCACAGTAGGGTTATCAATCACAGTGCAGTCACAGTAGGGTCATCAATGATGGTCAGTCACCATACATTCAATCACAGTCCCAGTAGGGTCATCAATGATGGTCAGTCACCATACAATCAGTCACAGAAGTGTTATCAATGATGGTCAGTCACAATGCAGTCACAGTCACAGTAGGGTCATCAATGATAATCAGTCATCATGCAATCAGTCACAGTAGGGTCATCAATGATGATCAGTAGCCATGCAATCAGTCACAGTAGGGACATCAATGATGGTCAGTCACCGTGCAGTCACAGTAGGGTCATCAAAGAAAGTCAGTCACCATGCAGTCACAGTAGGATCATCAAAGATGGTCAGTCACCATGCAATCACAGTCAAAGTAGGGTCATCAATGATGGTCAGTCACTGTGCAATCAGTCACAGTAGGGTCATCAATGATAGTCAGTCACCATGCAATCAGTCCCAGTAGGGTCATCAATGATGGTCAGTCACCATACAATCAGTCACAGTAGGGTCATCAATGATGGTCAGTCACCATACAATCACAATCACAGTAGGGTCATCAATGATGGTAAGTCACAGTGCAATCAGTCACAGTAGGGTCATAATGATGGTCAGTCACCGTGCAATCAGTCAGAGAAGGGTCATCAATGATGGTCAGTCACCATGCAGTCACAGTAGCGTTATCAATCACAGTGCAGTCACAGTAGGGTCATCAATGATGGTCAGTCACCATACATTCAATCACAGTCCCAGTAGGGTCATCAATGATGGTCAGTCACCATACAATCAGTCACAGAAGTGTCATCAATGATGGTCAGTCACAATGCAGTCACAGTCACAGTAGGATCATCAATGATGATCAGTCATCATGCAATCAGTCACAATAGGGTCATCAATGATGATCAGTCAACATACATTCACAGTTACAGTAGGGTCATCAATGATGGTCAGTCACCATGTAATCAGTCACAGTAGGGTCATCAATGATGGTCAGTCACCATGTAATCAGTCACAGTAGGATCATCAATGATGGTCAGTCACCATACAATCAGCAACAGTAGGGTCATCAATGATGATCAGTCACCATGCAATCAAAGTCACAGTAGGGTCATCAATGATGGTCAGTCACCATACAATCAATCACAGTAGGGTCATCAATGATGGTCAGTCACCGTGCAGTCACAGTAGGATCATCAATCATGGTCAGTCACCATGCAATCAGTCACAGTAGGGTCATCAATAATGATCAGTCACCATGCAATCAGTCACCGTAGGGTCATCAATGATGGTCAGTCACAGTAGGGTCATCAATGATAGTCAGTCACCATGCAATCACAGTCCCTGTAGGGTCATCAATGATGGTCAGTCACCATACAAACAGTCACAGTAGGGTCATCAATGATGGTCAGTCACCATACAATCACAGTAGGGTCATCAATGATGGTAAGTCACAGTGCAATCAGTCACAGTTGGGTCATCAATAATGGTCAGTCACCATACAATCATCAATGATGGTCAGTCACAGTGGTCACAGTACGGTCATCAATGATGATCAGTCACCGTGCAATCAGTCACAGTAGGGTCATCAATGATGATCAGTCACCATACAATCAGTCACAGTAGGGTCATCAATGATGGTCTGTCACCGTGCAGTCACAGTAGGGTCATCAATGATGGTCAGTCACCTTGCAGTCACAATAGGGTCATCAATGATGGTCAGTCACCATACAATCACAGTCACAGTAGGGTCATCAATGATGGAGTCACAGTAGGGTCATCAATGATGGTCAGTCACCGTGCAGTCACAGTAGGGTCATCAATAATGGTCAGTCACCATACAATCAGTCACAGTAGGGTCATCAATGATGATCAGTAACCATGCAATCAGTCACAGTGGGGTTATCAATGATGGTCAGTCACCGTGCAGTCACAGTAGGATCATCAAAGATGGTCAGTCACCATGCAATCAATCAAAGTAGGGTCATCAATGATGGTCAGTCACTGTGCAATCAGTCACAGTAGGGTCATCAATGATAGTCAGTCACCATGCAATCAGTCCCAGTATGGTCATCAATGATGGTCAGTCACCATACAATCAGTCACAGTAGGGTCATCAATGATGGTCAGTCACCGTGCAATCAGTCACAGAAGGGTCATCAATGATGGTCAGTCACCATGCAGTCACAGTAGGGTTATCAATCACAGTGCAGTCACAGTAGGGTCATCAATGATGGTCAGTCACCATACATTCAATCACAGTCCCAGTAGGGTCATCAATGATGGTCAGTCACCATACAATCAGTCACAGAAGTGTCATCAATGATGGTCAGTCACAATGCAGTCACAGTCACAGTAGGGTCATCAATGATGATCAGTCATCATGCAATCAGTCACAGTAGGGTCATCAATGATGATCAGTAGCCATGCAATCAGTCACAGTAGGGACATCAATGATGGTCAGTCACCGTGCAGTCACAGTAGGGTCATCAAAGAAAGTCAGTCACCATGCAGTCACAGTAGGATCATCAAAGATGGTCAGTCACCATGCAATCACAGTCAAAGTAGGGTCATCAATGATGGTCAGTCACTGTGCAATCAGTCACAGTAGGGTCATCAATGATAGTCAGTCACCATGCAATCAGTCCCAGTAGGGTCATCAATGATGGTCAGTCACCATACAATCACAATCACAGTAGGGTCATCAATGATGGTAAGTCACAGTGCAATCAGTCACAGTAGGGTCATAATGATGGTCAGTCACCGTCCAATCACAGTCACAGTAGGGTCATCAATGATGGTCAGTCACCATACAATCAGTCACAGTAGGGTCATCAATGATGGTCAGTCACCGTGCAATCAGTCAGAGAAGGGTCATCAATGATGGTCAGTCACCATGCAGTCACAGTAGCGTTATCAATCACAGTGCAGTCACAGTAGGGTCATCAATGATGGTCAGTCACCATACATTCAATCACAGTCCCAGTAGGGTCATCAATGATGGTCAGTCACCATACAATCAGTCACAGAAGTGTCATCAATGATGGTCAGTCACAATGCAGTCACAGTCACAGTAGGGTCATCAATGATGATCAGTCATCATGCAATCAGTCACAATAGGGTCATCAATGATGATCAGTCAACATACATTCACAGTTACAGTAGGGTCATCAATGATGGTCAGTCACCATGTAATCAGTCACAGTAGGGTCATCAATGATGGTCAGTCACCATGTAATCAGTCACAGTAGGGTCATCAATGATGGTCAGTAACCATGCAATCAGTCACAGTGGGGTTATCAATGATGGTCAGTCACCGTGCAGTCACAGTAGGGTCATCAAAGATAGTCAGTCACCATGCAGTCACAGTAGGATCATCAAAGATGGTCAGTCACCATGCAATCACAGTCAAAGTAGGGTCATCAATGATGGTCAGTCACTGTGCAATCAGTCACAGTAGGGTCATCAATGATAGTCAGTCACCATGCAATCAGTCCCAGTAGGGTCATCAATGATGGTCAGTCACCATACAATCACAATCAAAGTAGGGTCATCAATGATGGTAAGTCACAGTGCAATCAGTCACAGTAGGGTCATAATGATGGTCAGTCACCGTCCAATCACAGTCACAGTAGGGTCATCAATGATGGTCAGTCACCATACAATCAGTCACAGTAGGGTCATCAATGATGGTCAGTCACCGTGCAATCAGTCAGAGAAGGGTCATCAATGATGGTCAGTCACCATGCAGTCATAGTAGCGTTATCAATCACAGTGCAGTCACAGTAGGGTCATCAATGATGGTCAGTCACCATACATTCAATCAGTCCCAGTAGGGTCATCAATGATGGTCAGTCACCATACAATCAGTCACAGAAGTGTCATCAATGATGGTCAGTCACAATGCAGTCACAGTCACAGTAGGGTCATCAATGATGATCAGTCATCATGCAATCAGTCACAATAGGGTCATCAATGATGATCAGTCAACATACATTCACAGTTACAGTAGGGTCATCAATGATGGTCAGTCACCATGTAATCAGTCACAGTAGGGTCATCAATGATGGTCAGTAACCATGCAATCAGTCACAGTGGGGTTATCAATGATGGTCAGTCACCGTGCAGTCACAGTAGGGTCATCAAAGATAGTCAGTCACCATGCAGTCACAGTAGGATCATCAAAGATGGTCAGTCACCATGCAATCAGAGTCAAAGTAGGGTCATCAATGATGGTCAGTCACTGTGCAATCAGTCACAGTAGGGTCATCAATGATAGTCAGTCACCATGCAATCAGTCCCAGTAGGGTCATCAATGATGGTCAGTCACCATACAATCAGTCACAGTAGGGTCATCAATGATGGTCAGTCACCATACAATCACAATCACAGTAGGGTCATCAATGATGGTAAGTCACAGTGCAATCAGTCACAGTAGGGTCATAATGATGGTCAGTCACCGTGCAATCACAGTCACAGTAGGGTCATCAATGATGGTCAGTCACCATACAATCAGTCACAGTAGGGTCATCAATGATGGTCAGTCACCGTGCAATCAGTCAGAAAAGGGTCATCAATGATGGTCAGTCACCATGCAGTCATAGTAGCGTTATCAATCACAGTGCAGTCACAGTAGGGTCATCAATGATGGTCAGTCACCATACATTCAATCACAGTCCCAGTAGGGTCATCAATGATGGTCAGTCACCATACAATCAGTCACAGAAGTGTCATCAATGATGGTCAGTCACAATGCAGTCACAGTCACAGTAGGGTCATCAATGATGATCAGTCATCATGCAATCAGTCACAATAGGGTCATCAATGATGATCAGTCAACATACATTCACAGTTACAGTAGGGTCATCAATGATGGTCAGTCACCATGTAATCAGTCACAGTAGGGTCATCAATGATGGTCAGTCACCATGTAATCAGTCACAGTAGGATCATCAATGATGGTCACTCACCATACAATCAGCAACAGTAGGGTCATCAATGATGATCAGTCACCATGCAATCAAAGTCACAGTAGGGTCATCAATGATGGTCAGTCACCATACAATCAGTCACAGTAGGGTCATCAATGATGGTCAGTCACCGTGCAGTCACAGTAGGATCATCAATCATGGTCAGTCACCATGCAATCAGTCACAGTAGGGTCATCAATAATGATCAGTCACCATGCAATCAGTCACAGTAGGGTCATCAATGATGGTCAGTCACAGTAGGGTCATCAATGATAGTCAGTCACCATGCAATCACAGTCCCTGTAGGGTCATCAATGATGGTCAGTCACCATACAAACAGTCACAGTAGGGTCATCAATGATGGTCAGTCACCATACAATCACAGTAGGGTCATCAAAGATGGTAAGTCACAGTGCAATCAGTCACAGTAGGGTCATCAATAATGGTCAGTCACCATACAATCATCAATGATGGTCAGTCACAGTGGTCACAGTAGGGTCATCAATGATGATCAGTCACCATGCAATCACAGTCACAGTAGGGTCATCAATGATGATCAGTCACCATGCAATCAGTCACAGTAGGGTCATCAATGATGGTCTGTCACCGTGCAGTCACAGTAGGGTCATCAATGATGGTCAGTCACCTTGCAGTCACAATAGGGTCATCAATGATGGTCAGTCACCATACAGTCACAGTCACAGTAGGGTCATCAATGATGGTCAGTCACAGTAGGGTCATCAATGATGGTCAGTCACCGTGCAGTCACAGTAGGGTCATCAATAATGGTCAGTCACCATACAATCAGTCACAGTAGGGTCATCAATGATGATCAGTAGCCATGCAATCAGTCACAGTGGGGACATCAATGATGGTCAGTCACCGTGCAGTCACAGTAGGGTCATCAAAGATAGTCAGTCACCATGCAGTCACAGTAGGATCATCAAAGATGGTCAGTCACCATGCAATCAGTCAAAGTACGGTCATCAATGATGGTCAGTCACTGTGCAATCAGTCACAGTAGGGTCATCAATGATAGTCAGTCACCATGCAATCAGTCCCAGTAGGGTCATCAATGATGGTCAGTCACCATACAATCAGTCACAGTAGGGTCATCAATGATTGTCAGTCACCATACAATCACAATCACAGTAGGGTCATCAATGATGGTAAGTCACAGTGCAATCAGTCACAGTAGGGTCATAATGATGGTCAGTCACCGTCCAATCACAGTCACAGTAGGGTCATCAATGATGGTCAGTCACCATACAATCAGTCACAGTAGGGTCATCAATGATGGTCAGTCACCGTGCAATCACAGTCACAGAAGGGTCATCAATGATGGTCAGTCACCATGCAGTCACAGTAGGGTTATCAATCACAGTGCAGTCACAGTAGGGTCATCAATGATGGTCAGTCACCATACATTCAATCACAGTCCCAGTAGGGTCATCAATGATGGTCAGTCACCATACAATCAGTCACAGAAGTGTCATCAATGATGGTCAGTCACAATGAAGTCACATTCACAGTAGGGTCATCAATAATGATCAGTCATCATACAATCACAGTTACAGTAGGGTCATCAATGATGGTCAGTCACCATGTAATCAGTCACAGTAGGGTCATCAATGATGGTCAGTCACCATGTAATCAGTCACAGTAGGATCATCAATGATGGTCAGTCACCATACAATCAGTAACAGTAGGGTCATCAATGATGATCAGTCACCATGCAATCAAAGTCACAGTAGGGTCATCAATGATGGTCAGTCACCATACAATCAGTCACAGTAGGGTCATCAATGATGGTCAGTCACCGTGCAGTCACAGTAGGATCATCAATCATGGTCAGTCACCGTGCAATCAGTCACAGTAGGGTCATCAATGATGGTCAGTCACAGTAGGGTCATCAATGATAGTCAGTCACCATGCAATCACAGTCCCAGTAGGGTCATCAATGATGGTCAGTCACCATACAAACAGTCACAGTAGGGTCATCAATGATGGTCAGTCACCATACAATCACAGTAGGGTCATCAATGATGGTAAGTCACAGTGCAATCAGTCACAGTAGGGTCATCAATAATGGTCAGTCACCATACAATCATCAATGATGGTCAGTCACAGTGGTCACAGTACGGTCATCAATGATGATCAGTCACCGTGCAATCAGTCACAGTAGGGTCATCAATGATGATCAGTCACCATACAATCAGTCACAGTAGGGTCATCAATGATGGTCTGTCACCGTGCAGTCACAGTAGGGTCATCAATGATGGTCAGCCACCTTGCAGTCACAATAGGGTCATCAATGATGGTCAGTCACCATACAATCACAGTCACAGTAGGGTCATCAATGATGGACAGTCACAGTAGGGTCATCAATGATGGTCAGTCACCGTGCAGTCACAGTAGGGTCATCAATAATGGTCAGTCACCATGCAATCAGTCACAGTAGGGTCATCAATGATGATCAGTAACCATGCAATCAGTCACAGTGGGGACATCAATGATGGTCAATCACCGTGCAGTCACAGTAGGGTCATCAAAGAAAGTCAGTCACCATGCAGTCACAGTAGGGTTATCAATCACAGTGCAGTCACAGTAGGGTCATCAATGATGGTCAGTCACCATACATTCAATCACAGTCCCAGTAGGGTCATCAATGATGGTCAGTCACCATACAATCAGTCACAGAAGTGTCATCAATGATGGTCAGTCACAATGCAGTCACAGTCACAGTAGGGTCATCAATGATGATCAGTCATCATGCAATCAGTCACAGTAGGGTCATCAATGATGATCAGTAGCCATGCAATCAGTCACAGTACGGACATCAATGATGGTCAGTCACCGTGCAGTCACAGTAGGGTCATCAAAGAAAGTCAGTCACCATGCAGTCACAGTAGGATCATCAAAGATGGTCAGTCACCATGCAATCACAGTCAAAGTAGGGTCATCAATGATGGTCAGTCACTGTGCAATCAGTCACAGTAGGGTCATCAATGATAGTCAGTCACCATGCAATCAGTCCCAGTAGGGTCATCAATGATGGTCAGTCACCATACAATCAGTCACAGTAGGGTCATCAATGATGGTCAGTCACCATACAATCACAATCACAGTAGGGTCATCAATGATGGTAAGTCACAGTTAAATCAGTCACAGTAGGGTCATAATGATGGTCAGTCACCGTGCAATCAGTCACAGTAGGGTCATCAATGATGGTCAGTCACCGTAGGGTCATCAATGATGGTCAGTCACCGTGCAATCAGTCAGAGAAGGGTCATCAATGATGGTCAGTCACCATGCAGTCACAGTAGCGTTATCAATCACAGTGCAGTCACAGTAGGGTCATCAATGATGGTCAGTCACCATACAATCAGTCACAGAAGTGTCATCAATGATGGTCAGTCACAATGCAGTCAGTCACAGTAGGGTCATCAATGATGATCAGTCATCATGCAATCAGTCAATATAGGGTCATCAATGATGATCAGTCAACATACATTCACAGTTACAGTAGGGTCATCAATGATGGTCAGTCACCATGTAATCAGTCACAGTAGGGTCATCAATGATGGTCAGTCACCATGTAATCAGTCACAGTAGGATCATCAATGATGGTCAGTCACCATACATTCAATCACAGTCCCAGTAGGGTCATCAATGATGATCAGTCACCATGCAATCAAAGTCACAGTAGGGTCATCAATGATGGTCAGTCACCATAAAATCAGTCACAGTAGGGTCATCAATGATGGTCAGTCACCGTGCAGTCACAGTAGGATCATCAATCATGGTCAGTCACCGTGCAATCAGTCACAGTAGGGTCATCAATAATGATCAGTCACCATGCAATCAGTCACAGTAGGGTCATCAATGATGGTCAGTCACAGTAGGGTCATCAATGATAGTCAGTCACCATGCAATCACAGTCCCTGTAGGGTCATCAATGATGGTCAGTCACCATACAAACAGTCACAGTAGGGTCATCAATGATGGTCAGTCACCATACAATCACAGTAGGGTCATCAAAGATGGTAAGTCACAGTGCAATCAGTCACAGTAGGGTCATCAATAATGGTCAGTCACCATACAACCATCAATGATGGTCAGTCACAGTGGTCACAGTAGGGTCATCAATGATGATCAGTCACCATGCAATCACAGTCACAGTAGGGTCATCAATGATGATCAGTTACCATACAATCAGTCACAGTAGGGTCATCAATGATGGTCTGTCACCGTGCAGTCACAGTAGGGTCATCAATGATGGTCAGTCACCTTGCAGTCACAATAGGGTCATCAATGATGGTCAGTCACCATACAATCACAGTCACAGTAGGGTCATCAATGATGGTCAGTCACAGTAGGGTCATCAATGATGGTCAGTCACCGTGCAGTCACAGTAGGGTCATCAATAATGGTCAGTCACCATACAATCAGTCACAGTAGGGTCATCAATGATGATCAGTAGCCATGCAATCAGTCACAGTGGGGACATCAATGATGGTCAGTCACCGTGCAGTCACAGTCGGGTCATCAAAGATAGTCAGTCACCATGCAGTCACAGTAGGATCATCAAAGATGGTCAGTCACCATGCAATCACAGTCAAAGTAGGGTCATCAATGATGGTCAGTCACTGTGCAATCAGTCACAGTAGGGTCATCAATGATAGTCAGTCACCATGCAATCAGTCCCAGTATGGTCATCAATGATGGTCAGTCACCATACAATCAGTCACAGTAGGGTCATCAATGATGGTCAGTCATCGTGCAATCAGTCACAGAAGGGTCATCAATGATGGTCAGTCACCATACAGTCACAGTAGGGTTATCAATCACAGTGCAGTCACAGTAGGGTCATCAATGATGGTCAGTCACCATACATTCAATCACAGTCCCAGTAGGGTCATCAATGATGGTCAGTCACCACACAATCAGTCACAGAAGTGTCATCAATGATGGTCAGTCACAATGCAGTCAGTCACAGTAGGGTCATCAATGATGATCAGTCATCATGCAATCAGTCACAATAGGGTCATCAAGGATGATCAGTCACCATACAATCACAGTTACAGTAGGGTCATCAATGATGGTCAGTCACCATGTAATCAGTCACAGTAGGGTCATCAATGATGGTCAGTCACCATGTAATCAGTCACAGTAGGATCATCAATGATGGTCAGTCACCATACAATCAGTAACAGTAGGGTCATCAATGATGATCAGTCACCATGCAATCAAAGTCACAGTCGGGTCATCAATGATGGTCAGTCACCATACAATCAGTCACAGTAGGGTCATCAATGATGGTCAGTCACCGTGCAGTCACAGTAGGATCATCAATCATGGTCAGTCACCGTGCAATCAGTCACAGTAGGGTCATCAATAATGATCAGTCACCATGCAATCAGTCACAGTAGGGTCATCAATGATGGTCAGTCACAGTAGGGTCATCAATGATAGTCAGTCACCATGCAATCACAGTCCCAGTAGGGTCATCAATGATGGTCAGTCACCATACAATCAGTCACAGTAGGGTCATCAATGATGGTCAGTCACCATACAATCACAGTAGGGTCATCAATGATGGTAAGTCACAGTGCAATCAGTCTCAGTAGGGTCATCAATGAGGGTCAGTCATCGTGCAATCAGTCACAGTAGGGTCATCAATGATGGTCAGTCACCATACAATCAGTCACAGTAGGGTCATCAATGATGGTCAGTCACCATGCAGTCAAAGTAGGGTCATCAATGATGGTCAGTCACAGTGCAGTCACAGTAGGGTCATCAATGATGGTCAGTCACCATACAATCAATCACAGTCCCAGTAGGGTCATCAATGATGGTCAGTCACCATGCAGTCATAGTAGGGTCATCAATGATGGTCAGTCACTGTGCAATCATAGTCACAATAGGTTAAATCAATGATTGTCAGTCACCGTGCAGTCAAAGTAGGGTCATCAATGATGATCAGTCACAGTAGGGTCATCAATGATGGTCAGTCACTATGCAGTCACAGTACGGTCATCAATGATGGTCAGTCACCATACAATCACAGTCACAGTAGGGTCATCAATGATGGTCAGTCACTGTGCAATCAGTCACAGTAGGGTCATCAATGATGGTCAGTCACCATGCAGTCACAGTAGGGTAATCAATAATGGTCAGTCACCATGCAATCAGTCACAATAGGGTCATCAATGATGGTCAGTCACCGTGCAGTCACAGTAGGGTCATCAATGATGACTAAGTCACCTTGCAATCAGTCACAGTAGGGTCGTCAATGAAGATGCAATCAGTCACAATAGGGTCTTCAATGATGGTCAGTCACCATGCAATCACAGTAGGGTCATCAATGATGGTAAGTCACAGTGCAATCAGTCACAGTAGGGTCATCAATGAGGGTGTCACCGTGCAATCAGTCACAGTAGGATCATCAATGATGGTCAGTCACCATACAATCAGTCACAGTAGGGTCGTCAATGATGGTCAGTCACCGTGCAATCACAGTCACCGAAGGGTCATCAATGATGGTCAGTCACCATGCAGTCAAAGTAGGGTCATCAATGATGGTCAGTCACAGTGCAGTCACAGTAGGGTCATCAATGATGGTCAGTCACCATACAATCAATCACAGTCCCAGTAGGGTCATCAATGAAGGTCAGTCACCGTGCAGTCATAGTAGGGTCATCAATGATGGTCAGTCACTGTGCAATCAGTCACAATAGGTTAAATCAATGATTGTCAGTCGCCGTGCAGTCACAGTAGGGTCATCAATGATGATCAGTCACAGTAGGGTCATCATTGATGGTCAGTCACCATGCAGTCACAGTAGGGTCATCAATGATGGTCAGTCACCATACAATCAGTCACAGTAGGGTCATCAATGATGGTCAGTCACTGTGCAATCTGTCACAGTAGGGTCATCAATGATGGTCAGTCACCATGCAGTCACAGTAGGTAATCAATAATGGTCAGTCACCATGCAATCAGTCACAATAGGGTCATCAATGATGGTCAGTCACCGTGCAGTCACAGTAGGGTCATCAATGATGGCTAAGTCACCTTGCAATCACAGTCACAGTAGGGTCATCAATGAAGGTGCAATCAGTCACAATAGGGTCTTCAATGATGGTCAGTCACCATACAATCAGTCACAGTAGGGTCATCAATGATGGTCAGTCACAGTGCAGTCATAGTAGGGTCATCAATGATGGTCAGTCACCGTACAATCAGTCACAGTAGGGTAAATCAATGATGATCAGTCACCATGCAATCAAATTCATAGTAGGGTCATCAATGATGGTCAGTCACCATACAATCAGCTACAGTAGGGTCATCAATGATGGTCAGTCACCGTGCAATCAGTCACAGTAGGGTCATCAATGATGATCAGTCACCATACAATCAGACACAGTAGGGTCATCAATGATGGTCTGTCACAGTGCAGTCACAGTAGGGTCATCAATGATGGTCAGTCACCTTGCAGTCACAATAGGGTCATCAATGATGGTCAGTCACCATACAATCACAGTCACACTAGGGTCATCAATGATGGTCAGTCACCATGCAAACAGTCACAGTAGGGTCATCAATGATGGTCAGTCACCGTGCAGTCACAGTAGGGTCATCAATGATGGTTAAGTCACCGTGCAATCAGTCACAGTAGGGTCATCAATGATGGTCAGTCACCGTGCAGTCACAGTAGGGTCATCAATGATGATCAGTCACCATGCAGTCACAGTAGGGTAATCAATAATGGTCAGTCACCAAGCAATCAGTCACAATAGGGTCATCAATGATGGTCAATCACCGTGCAGTCACAGTAGGGTCATCAATGATGGCTAAGTCACCATGCAATCAGTCATAGTAGGGTCATCAATGATGGTCAGTCACCGTGCAGTCACAGTAGGGTCATCAATGATGGTCAAGTCACCATGCAATCAATCACAGTAGGGTCATCAATGAAGGTCAGTCACCATGCAATCAGTCACAATAGGGTCATCAATGATGGTCAGTCACCATGCAATCAGTCACAGTAGGGTCATCAATGATGGTCAGTCACAGTGCAGTCACAGTAGGGTTATCAATGATGGTCAGTGACCGTGCAATCAGTCACAGTAGGGTTATCAATGATGGTCAGTCACCATGCAGTCATAGTAGGGTCATCAATGATGGTCAGTCACCGTACAATCAGTCACAGTAGGGTAAATCAATGATGATCAGTCACCATGCAATCAAAGTCATAGTAGGGTCATCAATGATGGTCAGTCACCATACAATCAGCTACAGTAGGGTCATCAATGATGGTCAGTCACCGTGCAATCACAGTCACAGTAGGGTCATCAATGATGATCAGTCACCGTGCAGTCATAGTAGGGTCATCAATGATGGTCAGTCACCATGCAATTCGTCACTGTGGGGTCATCAATGATGGTCAGTCACCGTGCAATCACAGTCACAGTAGGGTCATCAATGATGATCAGTCACCGTGCAGTCACAGTAGGGTCATCAATGATGGTCAGTCACCTTGCAGTCACAATAGGGTCATCAATGATGGTCAGTCACCATACAATCAGTCACAGTAGGGTCATCAATGATGGTCAGTCACTGTGCATTCAGTCACCGTGCAATCACAGTAGGGTCATCAATGATGATCAGTCAACATGCAGTCACAGTAGGGTCATCAATGATGGTCAGTCACCATGCAATCACATTCAGAGAAGGGTCATCAATAATGGTCACTCACAGTGCAGTCAGTCACAGTAGGGTCATCAATGATGGTCAGTCACCATGCAATCCCACTCACAGGGTCATCAATGATGGTCTGTCACCGTACAAACAGTCGCAGTAGGGTAAATCAATGATCAGTCACCGTGCAATCAGTCACAGAAGGGTCATCAATGATGGTCAGTCACCGTGCAGTCACAGTTGGGTCATCAATGATGGTCAGTCACAGTGCAGTCACAGTAGGGTAATCAATGATGGTCGGTCATCGTGCAATCACAGTAGGGTCATCAATGATGGTCAGTCACAGTAGGGTCATCAATCATGGTCAGTCACCGTGCAATCACAGTAGGGTCATCAATAATGGTCAATCAACATGCAGTCACAGTATGGTCATCAATGATGGTCAGTCACAATACAATCACAGTCACCGTAGGGTCATCAATGATGGTCAGTAACAGTGCAGTCACAGTAGGGTCATCAATGATGGTCAGTCCCCGTGCAGTCACAGTATGGTCATCAATAATGGTCAGTCACCATGCAATCAGTCACAGTAGGGTCATCAATGATGGTCAGTCACCATACAATCAGTCACAGTAGGGTCATCAATGATGGTCAGTCACCATACAATGTCACAGTAGGGTCATCAATGATGGTCAGTCACCGTGCAATCAGTCACAGTGGGGACATCAATGATGGTCAGTCACCGTGCAGTCACAGTCGGGTCATCAATGATGATCAGTAGCCATGCAATCAGTCACAGTGGGGACATCAATGATGGTCAGTCACCGTGCAGTCACAGTCGGGTCATCAAAGATAGTCAGTCACCATGCAGTCACAGTAGGATCATCAAAGATGGTCATTCACCATGCAATCACAGTCAAAGTAGGGTCATCAATGATGGTCAGTCACTGTGCAATCAGTCACAGTAGGGTCATCAATGATAGTCAGTCACCATGCAATCAGTCCCAGTATGGTCATCAATGATGGTCAGTCACCATACAATCAGTCACAGTAGGGTCATCAATGATGGTCAGTCAACGTGCAATCACAGTCACAGAAGGGTCATCAATGATGGTCAGTCACCATACAGTCACAGTAGGGTTATCAATCACAGTGCAGTCACAGTAGGGTCATCAATGATGGTCAGTCACCATACATTCAATCAGTCACAGTAGGGTCATCAATGATGGTCAGTCACCACACAATCAGTCACAGAAGTGTCATCAATAATGGTCAGTCACAATGCAGTCACAGTCACAGTAGGGTCATCAATGATGATCAGTCATCATGCAATCAGTCACAATAGGGTCATCAATGATGATCAGTCACCATGTAATCAGTCACAGTAGGATCATCAATGATGGTCAGTCACCATGTAATCAGTCACAGTAGGATCATCAATGATGGTCAGTCACCATACAATCAGTAACAGTAGGGTCATCAATGATGATCAGTCACCATGCAATCAAAGTCACAGTAGGGTCATCAATGATGGTCAGTCACCATACAATCAGTCACAGTAGGGTCATCAATGATGGTCAGTCACCGTGCAGTCACAGTAGGATCATCAATCATGGTCAGTCACCGTGCAATCAGTCACAGTAGGGTCATCAATAATGATCAGTCACCATGCAATCAGTCACAGTAGGGTCATCAATGATAGTCAGTCACCATGCAATCACAGTCCCAGTAGGGTCATCAATGATGGTCTGTCACCATACAATCAATCACAGTAGGGTCATCAATGATGGTCAGTCACCATACAATCACAGTAGGGTCATCAATGATGGTAAGTCACAGTGCAATCAGTCTCAGTAGGGTCATCAATGAGGGTCAGTCATCGTGCAATCAGTCACAGTAGGGTCATCAATGATGGTCAGTCACCATACAATCAGTCACAGTAGGGTCATCAATGATGGTCAGTCACCATGCAGTCAAAGTAGGGTCATCAATGATGGTCAGTCACAGTGCAGTCACAGTAGGGTCATCAATGATGGTCAGTCACCATACAATCAATCACAGTCCCAGTAGGGTCATCAATGATGGTCAGTCACCATGCAGTCATAGTAGGGTCATCAATGATGGTCAGTCACTGTGCAATCATAGTCACAATAGGTTAAATCAATGATTGTCAGTCACCGTGCAGTCAAAGTAGGGTCATCAATGATGATCAGTCACAGTAGGGTCATCAATGATGGTCAGTCACTATGCAGTCACAGTACGGTCATCAATGATGGTCAGTCACCATACAATCACAGTCACAGTAGGGTCATCAATGATGGTCAGTCATTGTGCAATCAGTCACAGTAGGGTCATCAATGATGGTCAGTCACCATGCAGTCACAGTAGGGTAATCAATAATGGTCAGTCACCATGCAATCAGTCACAATAAGGTCATCAATGATGGTCAGTCACCGTGCAGTCACAGTAGGGTCATCAATGATGACTAAGTCACCTTGCAATCAGTCACAGTAGGGTCGTCAATGAAGATGCAATCAGTCACAATAGGGTCTTCAATGATGGTCAGTCACCATGCAATCACAGTAGGGTCATCAATGATGGTAAGTCACAGTGCAATCAGTCACAGTAGGGTCATCAATGAGGGTGTCACCGTGCAATCAGTCACAGTAGGGTCATCAATGATGGTCAGTCACCATACAATCAGTCACAGTAGGGTCGTCAATGATGGTCAGTCACCGTGCAATCACAGTCACAGAAGGGTCATCAATGATGGTCAGTCACCATGCAGTCAAAGTAGGGTCATCAATGATGGTCAGTCACAGTGCAGTCACAGTAGGGTCATCAATGATGGTCAGTCACCATACAATCAATCACAGTCCCAGTAGGGTCATCAATGAAGGTCAGTCACCGTGCAGTCATAGTAGGGTCATCAATGATGGTCAGTCACTGTGCAATCACAGTCACAATAGGTTAAATCAATGATTGTCAGTCGCCGTGCAGTCACAGTAGGGTCATCAATGATGATCAGTCACAGTAGGGTCATCAATGATGGTCAGTCACCATGCAGTCACAGTAGGGTCATCAATGATGGTCAGTCACCATACAATCACAGTCACAGTAGGGTCATCAATGATGGTCAGTCACTGTGCAATCTGTCACAGTAGGGTCATCAATGATGGTCAGTCACCATGCAGTCACAGTAGGTAATCAATAATGGTCAGTCACCATGCAATCAGTCACAATAGGGTCATCAATGATGGTCAGTCACCGTGCAGTCACAGTAGGGTCATCAATGATGGCTGTCACCTTGCAATCACAGTCACAGTAGGGTCATCAGTGAAGGTGTAATCAGTCACAATAGGGTCTTCAATGATGGTCAGTCACCATACAATCAGTCACAGTAGGGTCATCAATGATGGTCAGTCACAGTGCAGTCACAGTAGGGGCATCAATGCTGGTCAGTCACCGTGCAATCAGTCACAGTAGGGTCATCAATGATGGTCAGTCACCATGCAGTCATAGTAGGGTCATCAATGATGGTCAGTCACCGTACAATCAGTCACAGTAGGGTAAATCAATGATGATCAGTCACCATGCAATCAAAGTCATAGTAGGGTCATCAATGATGGTCAGTCACCATACAATCAGCTACAGTAGGGTCATCAATGATGGTCAGTCACCGTGCAATCACAGTCACAGTAGGGTCATCAATGATGATCAGTCACCATACAATCAGACACAGTAGGGTCATCAATGATGGTCTGTCACAGTGCAGTCACAGTAGGGTCATCAATGATGGTCAGTCACCTTGCAGTCACAATAGGGTCATCAATGATGGTCAGTCACCATACAATCAGTCACACTAGGGTCATCAATGATGGTCAGTCACCATGCAAACAGTCACAGTAGGGTCATCAATGATGGTCAGTCACCGTGCAGTCACAGAAGGGTCATCAATGATGGTTGTCACCGTGCAATCAGACACAGTAGGGTCATCAATGATGGTCAGTCACCGTGCAGTCACAGTAGGGTCATCAATGATGATCAGTCACCATGCAGTCACAGTAGGGTAATCAATAATGGTCAGTCACCAAGCAATCAGTCACAATAGGGTCATCAATGATGGTCAATCACCGTGGAGTCACAGTAGGGTCATCAATGATGGTTAAGTCACCGTGCAATCAGTCATAATAGGGTCATCAATGATGGTCAGTCACCGTGCAGTCACAGTAGGGTCATCAATGATGGTCAAGTCACCATGCAATCAATCACAGTAGGGTCATCAATGAAGGTCAGTCACCATGCAATCAGTCACAATAGGGTCATCAATGATGGTCAGTCACCATGCAATCAGTCAGAGTAGGGTCATCAATGATGGTCGGTCACCATACAATCAGTCACAGTAGGGTCATCAATGATGGTCAGTCACAGTGCAGTCACAGTAGGGTTATCAATGATGGTCAATGACCGTGCAATCAGTCACAGTAGGGTTATCAATGATGGTCAGTCACCATGCAGTCATAGTAGGGTCATCAATGATGGTCAGTCACCGTACAATCAGTCACAGTAGGGTAAATCAATGATGATCAGTCACCATGCAATCAAAGTCATAGTAGGGTCATCAATGATGGTCAGTCACCATACAATCAGCTACAGTAGGGTCATCAATGATGGTCAGTCACCGTGCAATCACAGTCACAGTAGGGTCATCAATGATGATCAGTCACCATGCAGTCACAGTAGGGTCATCAATGATGGTCAGTCACCTTGTAGTCACAATAGGGTCATCAATGATGGTCAGTCACCATACAATCAGTCACAGTAGGGTCATCAATGATGGTCAGTCACTGTGCATTCAGTCACCGTGCAATCACAGTAGGGTCATCAATGATGATCAGTCAACATGCAGTCACAGTAGGTTCATCAATGATGGTCAGTCACCATGCAATCACAGTCAGAGAAGGGTCATCAATGATGGTCACTCACAGTGCAGTCAGTCACAGTAGGGTCATCAATGATGGTCAGTCACCATGCAATCCCACTCACAGGGTCATCAATGATGGTCTGTCACCGTACAAACAGTCACAGTAGGGTAAATCAATGATCAGTCACCGTGCAATCAGTCACAGAAGGGTCATCAATGATGGTCAGTCACCGTGCAGTCACAGTTGGGTCATCAATGATGGTCAGTCACAGTGCAGTCACAGTAGGGTAATCAATGATGGTCGGTCATCGTGCAATCACAGTAGGGTCATCAATGATGGTCAGTCACAGTAGGGTCATCAATCATGGTCAGTCACCGTGCAATCACAGTAGGGTCATCAATGATGGTCAATCAACATGCAGTCACAGTATGGTCATCAATGATGGTCAGTCACAATACAATCAGTCACCGTAGGGTCATCAATGATGGTCAGTAACAGTGCAGTCACAGTAGGGTCATCAATGATGGTCAGTCCCCGTGCAGTCACAGTAGGGTCATCAATGATGGTCAGTCACCATGCAATCAGTCACAGTAGGGTCATCAATGATGGTCAGTCACCATACAATCAGTCACAGTAGGGTCATCAATGATGGTCAGTCACCATACAATGTCACAGTAGGGTCATCAATGATGGTCAGTCACCGTGCAATCAGTCACAGTAGGGTCATCAATTATGGTCAGTCACCGTACAATCAGTCACAGTAGGGTTATCAATGATGGTCAGTCACCGTGCAATCAGTCACAGTAGGGTCATCAATGATGGTCAGTCACCGTGCAGTCACAGTAGGGTCATTAATGATGGTCAGTCACCATGCAATCAGTCACAGTAGGGTCATCAATGATGGTCAGTCATCATACAATCAGTCACAGTAGGGTCATCAATGATGGTCAGTCACCGTGCAATCAGTCACAGTAGGGTCATGAATGATGATCAGTCACCGTGCAGTCAGTCAGAGTAGGGTAAATCAATGATAACCAATCACCATGCAATCACAGTCATAGTAGGGTCATCAATCATAATCAGTCACCGTGCAATCACAGTCACAGTAGGGTAAATCAATGATAACCAGTTACCGTGCAATCACAGTCACAGTAGGGTAAATCAATGACAACCAGTCACCATGCAATCACAGTAGGGTAAATCAATGATAACCAGTCACCATGCAATCACAGTCATAGTAGGGTCATCAATCATAATCAGTCACTGTGCAATCAGTCACAGTAGGGTAAATCAATGATAACCAGTCACCATGCAGTCACAGTCACAGTAGGGTAAATCAATGATAACCAGTCACCATGCAGTCAGTCACAGTAGGGTAAATCAATGATAACCAGTCACCATGCAGTCACAGTCACAGTAGGGTAAATCACTGATAACCAGTCACCATACAATCAGTCCCAGTAGGGTCATCAATGATAACCAGTCACCATACAATCACAGTCACAGTAGGGTAAATCAATGATAACCAGTCACCATACAATCAGTCACAGTAGGGTAAATCATGATACCCAATCATCATACAATCAGTCACAGTAGGGTCATCAACTATAACCAGTCACCATACAATCAGTCACAGTACGGTAAATCAATGATAACCAGTCACCATACAATCAGTCACAGTAGGATCATCAATGATAACCAGTCACCATACAATCAGTCATAGTAGGGTCATCAATGATAACCAGTCATCATACAATCAGTCACAGTAGGGTAAATCAATGATAACCAGTCACCATGCAATCACAGTCACAGTAGGGTCATTAATGATGGTCAGTCACCATGCAATCACAGTCACAGTAGGGTCATCAATGATGATCAGTCACCATGCAATCACAATCACAGTAGTCATCAATTATGATCAGTCACCATGCAGTCAGTCACAGTAGGGTAAATCAATGATAACCAGTCACCATACCATCACAGTCACAGTGGGGTCATCAATGATAACCAGTCACCATACAATCACAGTCACAGTAGGGTCATCAATCATATTCAGTCACCGTGCAATCACAGTCACAGCAGGTAAATCAATGATAACCAGTCACCATGCAGTCACAGTCAGAGTAGGGTAAATCAATGATAACCAGTCACCATGCAGTCAGAGTAGGGTAAATCAATGATAACCAGTCGCCATGCAGTCAGTCACAGTAGGTTAAATCAATGATAACCAGTCACCATTTAATCAGTCACAGTATGGTCATCAATGATGGTCAGTCACCATGCAATCACAGTCACAGTAGGGTCATCAATGATGATCAGTCACCATGCAGTCAGTCACAGTAGGGTCATCAATGATGATCAGTCACCATGCAATCACAGTCACAGTAGGGTCATCAATGACAACTAGTCACCATGCAATCACAGTCACAGTAGGGTAAATCAATGATAACCAGTCACCATGCAATCACAGTCACAGTAGGGTAAATCAATGATGATCAGTCACCATGCAATCAGTCACAGTAGGGTAAATCAATGATAACCAGTCACCATGCAATCAGTCACAGTAGGGTCATCAATGATGGTCAGTCACCATGCAATCAGAGTCACAGTAGGGTCATCAATGATAACAGTCACCATGCAATCACAGTCACAGTAGGGTCATCAATGATGATCATTCACCATGCAATCAAAGTCACAGTAGGGTCATCAATAATGGTCAGTCACCATGCAATCAGTCATAGTAGGGTCATCAAGGATAACCAGTCACCATACAATCAGTCACAGTAGGGTAAATCAATGATGGTCAGTCACCATGCAATCACAGTCCCAGTAGGGTCATCAATGATGATCAGTCACCATGCAGTCACAGTCACAGTAGGGTAAATCAATGATAACCAGTCACCATGCAGTCAGTCACAGTAGGGTCATCAATGATGGTCAGTCACCATGCAGTCACAGTCACAGTAGGGTCATCACAAATGCATAGACACTATAGATAACTGGAGATAAGTCAAAAGCAACACCTGCATATGGAGATTACATTTCATTCATACATTAATCTATGCTTTGTGTCCAGTACAGTGTTTTTGTGACATAGCTCATCAGCTGACACAAAGTTGGTCAAGGAAGGCTAAGTGTTCCTAGGTTGAAGTCATCACTACAAATAATAGTCTATGGTCATCGTCACAAACTGGTACCCTAATGAAATATTCATTTCTCATATGACAATGGATCTTTTCCCTTTTACATAGATTTGTTCTTTCTCACCATCAAGACTTATACTGGACTTGATTATGAGTAACACAGAGGGCGTCTAATAAGAAACAGAAACTGCTTATTCTTCTCCCAGTACCCAGGAGTTTTAATGGTTCCATGTTGTTCAACTATTTAGCTTTCTGTGTTTTGTTTGTCTTTGTCCTGCGTCTTGTGTGTCTAATGTCGTCTATGTCTCTGGAATGTCCATTCTAGATAGCCTCTTCAGTTTCTCTTACCGTTTATTCATATACAACATGTATTATGTTATACATGTATAATAATGTACATATTATGTATGTAAAAAATAATACATGTTGTATATGAATAAATGTTAGAGAAACTGAAGAGGCTATCTAGAATGGGCCAATAATTACAGTAATTCTCAAAATAATCCATGTGAAAACACAAGCTACACTTCGACTTTTGATTAATTAATCACTCCAATTAAAGATAAACAGAACTCAGTTATGTTTTAGGAAATGGGGACAATAAAAATGGTACAAACAGAAGGCAACATCATGCACTCAAACAAGGATGTGTTTGTGTAATATTTACACACATCCAGAGATTCATTATTATTACCAAACTTTTGAGTAAGTTTTCTCTAAACAAACATAACATCACTGTGAGGCTTTAATAGTTTTATTTCTAACATAATAAAAATTTTAAAAAATTAATTAAAATAAATAATCTGCATTACATATCAAAAATGTACGATCAAATTCCTCCCCGAAACTTCCGAAAAAATTGCCAAAAAGTTTACCTTCTCAATCCAGAAGCTTAAATTCCCCAAGTGATCAAAAATTGCAGATTCTAAAAATGTCACTTTTTCCAAAATATGAAAAGTGACCAAAAATTAAAACTACCAAAAATTAAAGTAATTATGGTACATATAAATTTACAATATACATTTTTTGTATAATTACAACTTATATAATTACCTTTACCAAAAAGTTCTTGCAACAACTTATATAATTACCTTTACCAAAAACTTCTTGTAACAACTTATATAATTACCTTTACCAAAAACTTCTTGCAACAACTTATATAATTACCTTTACCAAAAACTTCTTGCAACAACTTATATAATTACCTTTACCAAAAACTTCTTGTAACAACTTATATAATTACCTTTACCAAAAACTTCTTGTAACAACTTATATAATTACCTTTACCAAAAACTTCTTGTAACAACTTATATAATTACCTTTACCAAAAACTTCTTGTAACAACTTATATAATTACCTTTACCAAAAACTTCTTGTAACAACTTATATAATTACCTTTACCAAAAACTTCTTGTAACAACTTATATAATTACCTTTACCAAAAACTTCTTGTAACAACTTATATAATTACCTTTACCAAAAACTTCTTGTAACAACTTATATAATTACCTTTACCAAAAACTTCTTGTAACAACTTATATAATTACCTTTACCAAAAACTTCTTGTAACAACTTATATAATTACCTTTACCAAAAACTTCTTGTAACAACTTATATGTTGTCTTCTTTTCTCTCTTAATCCCTTCTTTTTTTACTTGTTCCACGAGTGTTTCATCACTTAATATAGATGATATCTGAAATTATACAGATCACACTTAATATAGATGATATCTGAAATTATACAGATCACACTTAATATAGATGATATCTGAAATTATACAGATCACACTTAATATAGATGATATCTGAAATTATACAGATCACACTTAATATAGATGATATCTGAAATTATACAGATCACACTTAATATAGATGATATTTGAAATTATACAGATCACACTTAATATAGATGATATTTGAAATTATACAGATCACACTTAATATAGATGATATCTGAAATTATACAGATCACACTTAATATAGATGATATCTGAAATTATACAGATCACACTTAATATAGATGATATCTGAAATTATACAGATCACACTTAATATAGATGATATCTGAAATTATACAGATCACACTTAATATAGATGATATCTGAAATTATACAGATCATATTTAATATAGATGATATCTGAAATTATACAGATCATATTTAATATAGATGATATCTGAAATTATACAGATCACACTTAATATAGATGATATCTGAAATTATACAGATCACACTTAATATAGGTGATATCTGAAATTATACAGATCACACTTAATATAGATGATATCTGAAATTATACAGATCACACTTAATATAGATGATATCTGAAATTATACAGATCATATTTAATATAGATGATATCTGAAATTATACAGATCACTCATATTTAATATACAGTTGACTCTCGTTATCTCGAATTCGATGGGACCATGGAAAAAATTCGAGCCAACCGTAGTTCGACTCAAGAGGAGCTATGAAGATACCGGAAGTGTAATTTGTTTAACAACGAAAGGGAGACAACTCGAGCGAAATTTTGAAGAGCTAAAACCAGCATCGCATGTCCCTATCCTCGGAACGATTTTAAACATATTTGATGTTTTTGTTGCTGTTTTTTTCTCTCTGTTAAATTCTTTGAATCTTGTGAAATGACTGATAACTTCTAGATATCTTTTTTTGTGTGAATGAATATGTTTATCTGTTTTGTTTATGCTTTTCACCTGTTGCATTGTCATTAAACTTCACCCATCATGACATATTTTTCTTTGTGCAATACTGTTTATTTACAATAAATTGTGTGTTTTTATTATTCAATAAAGTGTAGAAGAAAACTATTCTTCTTTAATCAAAATTAATTTCCGACAAATAATTCAATAGATAAAACGCTTCCTTTGTGTACTTTTCATGATCATTGATGTATGCCGACCCAAGTGCACTTATTATGAATCGATAATTTTTGATTGTACACATCTAACCTGTGTCATAATACAAAGCCAATTCAAATATTATCATTAATTAATTTGACAGATTGTGAAATAAACATGTGAAATAGCCTAAGGTAAAAATGTCAAATTCAATGACCGGATGTTTCACCTGTGATCCGATTTTAATCCCAAGGTAATACACATATTTTGACAGGTAATTTTGACTAAACGAATGTAAATAATATGGCTTTCTACATCTCGGGACCAAAACTTTTATTCGAGACAACCAAAATTTCGACTCAACAGGAGTCAAATTATATATATTTATACACAACGAAGTTTGGGACTTCGATAAAAATTCGACTCAACCGGAAATTCGAGTCAACCGAATTCGAGACAATGAGAGTCAACTGTAGATGATATCTGAAATTATACAGATCACTCATATTTATTATAGATGATATCTGAAATTATACAGATCACTCATATTTATTATAGATGATATCTGAAATAATACTGATCACTCATATTTATTATAGATGATATCTGAAATTATACAGATCACTCATATTTAATATAGATGATATCTGAAATTATACAGATCACTCATATTTATTATAGATGATATCTGAAATTATACAGATCACTCATATTTAATATAGATGATATCTGAAATTATACAGATCACTCATATTTATGCATTATTTGTATACAGTTCAAAACAAGATGAACTGTGAGCTAATGCTCACCTATGATACCCCCGCTCTTCGGCAAACAGGAAGTAGGAATCTGACAGATCAAAAAACGCTTCCCACGATATGGGGTACCTATATGAAGCTTGTGACCAAATATCAGATTTCTGCCATCAATAGTTGCTGAGAAAAATGCGACAAAAAATGAGCATATATGTTCAATGTGTATACAAATCAACAAAGTCGGCAAACAGGAAGTAGGAATCTGATGGGTCCAAAAACGCTACCCACAATATGGTATACCTATATGACGCTTGTGACCAAATATCAGATTTTTGCCATCAACAGTTACTGAGAAAAATGCGACGAAAAATATCTTGGACGGACGGAAGGACGGACAGAGGTAAAACAGTATACCCCCCTCCCCCTTCGAGGAGCGTGGGTATAATAACTTCCTACATATTGAAATATTAAGACATTTTTGCTTCATACAATTGTATAAGATAGATATTTTTGCTAAAAAAAAAGAAAGAAATAGAAATTGAAAAAAAAATTACTTATACTGCAGATTAAATAAACAGATTTATTCCAAAAATTAAAATCATTATGATATACCATATAAGTGGGTTTATTCGTGGGAGCTAAATTTCACAATTATCTGCCAAATTCCTGAAATTTTTCTGAGCAGTATTTAATTTTCACGATCTGGAGTTTTAACCAAAATCAAATTTTAGCAGATTGACTGTTATACTGTATAATAATTTCTGGATCAGATTGAAAAATCACTGGACAAACGATTCTTAACAGGAAATGTTTTATGTATATTCATTTTAATTTATATTCATATTTGGGAAAGGATCAATTAAAATTCTGGAAACTACAAATAATTTGTTAGCCGTGCGGTTAGAGTATTTATATTGTGTATGCCCATAATAATAGTTCCAAGTGAAATTTGCATTTGTGTAACTAAGTTTATTTTTAATGTTGTTTATGTGTCTCTTTCTTAAATAAATTGAGTAAGAAGTTTTTGATGCGATCTTCGGTATTTTAAGATTTAATACATGTTCGTCAATTGAAAATATATATGCGTACAGAAATTTAATATACCTTTATTACAACATACTCACAAAAATGAAACACAAATAAGTCTCATCAACCGACTCAGAATTTTTTTTTTCCATTAATTAACACCAAAAAAAAAACGAAAAAAAACAAAAACATTGGTTTTCATATGTGTAACATCTGATATAAAATGGACTAATCTGGTCAGTAGATAAATAATACACTAGTCCATATATGTGTATTGAGTGTCAGAAGTATGCCGTGATAAAATTGCAGGATTTTTGTCAGTACAAGGACAAAAACAAAGAAAAAAGTTTAAGATATATATTTTTTTCAACATTAGGAATCAGAATCGACCACAAAATTAAGAATCGATCGTCGAATCGGACACTGATATCGGACTGATTAGTCGATGTTTCTGATTAGGGTTAGGGTTACTACTTAAAACTTTTGTTTTCTATTTAACCTACCTGATCACAACCAATAGCTATCACAAACATTCCAAATAGTATACATTGTATTATCAGTATCACTGAATGTATCCTGAAACAATGAAGATAATTACATTATATTATCAGTATCACTGAATGTATCCTGAAACAATAGAGATAATTACATTATATTATCAGTATCACTGAATGTATCCTGAAACAAGAAAAATAATTACATTATATTATCAGTATCACTGAATGTATCCTGAAACAATGAAGATAATTACATTATATTATCAGTATCACTGAATGTATCCTGAAACAATGAAGATAATTACATTATATTATCAGTATCACTGAATGTATCCTGAAACAGGAAAGATAATTACATTATATTATCAGTATCACTGAATGTATCCTGAAACAATGAAGATAATTACATTGTATTATCAGTATCACTGAATGTATCCTGAAACAATGAAGATAATTACATTATATTATCAGTATCACTGAATGTATTCTGAAAGAAGGAAGATAATTACATTATATTATCAGTATCACTGAATGTATCCTGAAAGAAAGAAGATAATTACATTATATTATCAGTATCACTGAATGCATCATGAAAGAAGGGAGATAATTACATTCTTTTATCAGTTATCACTGAATGTATCCTAAAAGAAAGGGAGATAATTACATTCTATTATCAGTATCACTGAATGCATACTGAAAGAAGGGGAGATAATAACATTCTATTATCAGTATCACTGAATGTATACTGAAAGAAGGGAGATAATTACATTCTATTATCAGTATCACTGAATGTATTCTGAAAGAAAGGGAGATAATTACATTCTATTATCAGTATCACTGAATGTATCCTGAAACAAGAAAGATAATTACATTCTATTATCAGTATCACTGAATGTATACTGAAAGAAGGGAGATAATTACTTTCTATTATTAGTATCACTGAATGTATCTTGAAACAAGAAAGATAATTACATTCTATTATCAGTATCACTGAATGTATACTGAAAGAAGGGAGATAATTACATTCTATTATCAGTATCACTGAATGTATACTGAAAGAAGGGAGATAATTACTTTCTATTATTAGTATCACTGAATGTATCCTGAAGGAAGGGGGGTAATTACATTCTATTATCAGTATCACTGAATGTATCCTGAAAGAAGGGAGATAATTACATTATATTATCAGTATCACTGAATGTATTCTGAAAGAAGGAAGATAATTACATTATATTATCAGTATCACTGAATATATCCTGAAAGAAAGAAGATAATTACATTATATTATCAGTATCACTGAATGCATCATGAAAGAAGGGAGATAATTACATTCTTTTATCAGTTATCACTGAATGTATCCTAAAAGAAAGGGAGATAATTACATTCTATTATCAGTATCACTGAATGCATACTGAAAGAAGGGGAGATAATAACATTCTATTATCAGTATCACTGAATGTATACTGAAAGAAGGGAGATAATTACATTCTATTATCAGCATCACTGAATGTATTCTGAAAGAAAGGGAGATAATTACATTCTATTATCAGTATCACTGAATGTATCCTGAAACAAGAAAGATAATTACATTCTATTATCAGTATCACTGAATGTATAATGAAAGAAGGGAGATAATTACTTTCTATTATTAGTATCACTGAATGTATACTGAAAGAAGGGAGATAATTACATTATATTATCAGTATCACTGAATGTATACTGAAAGAAGGGAGATAATTACTTTCTATTATTAGTATCACTGAATGTATCCTGAAGGAAGGGGGATAATTACATTCTATTATCAGTATCACTGAATGTATCCTGAAAGAAGGGAGATAATTACTTTCTATTATTAGTATCACTGTATGTATTCTGAAAGAAAGGGAGATAATTACATTCTATTATCAGTATCACTGAACGTATCCTGAAACAAGAAAGATAATTCAATTCTATTATCAGTATCACTGAATGTATTCTGAAAGAAGAGGAGATAATTACTTTCTATTATCAGTATCAGTGAATGTATCCTGAAAGAAGGGAGATAATTACATTCTATTATCAGTATCAGTGAATGTATTCTGAAAGGGGAGATAATTACATTCTATTATCAGTATCACTGAATGTATTCTGAAAGAAGGGGAGATAATTACATTCTATTATCAGTATCACTGAATGTATTCTGAAAGAAGGGGAGATAATTACATTCTATTATCAGTATCACTGAATGTATTATGAAAGAAGGGAGATAATTACATTCTATTATCAGTATCAGTGAATGATTTCTGAAAGAAGGGGAGATAATTACATTCTATTATCAGTATCACTGAATGTATTCTGAAAGAAGGGGAGATAATTACATTCTATTATCAGTATCACTGAATGTATCATGAAAGAAGGGAGATAATTACATTCTATTATCAGTATCAGTGAATGATTTCTGAAAGAAGGGGAGATAATTATATTCTATTACTGAATGTATTCTGAAAGAAGGAGAGATAATTACATTCTATTATCAGTATCACTGATAACTCGAATAATACTGCGCCCTCTATCGGCACTATCGCTGGATGAGGGCTTGAACGCTCTTAATGGTAAAAACCGTCAGCTGCTGTCTGGTTCAGCCGACCAATCAAATGTCAGATATTAGCGAGTATGCGCATTAGTGACTTCCTTTACTTCCATTTGTAAATATTGACAAAACAAACACGGAGAATGATTGTGCACATGCCTTTGCATATTTAGAAAACAAATACACCTTTATTCTCATAATTATGATTTAAATTGCCATAGATTCACAAATCCTTAAAGATTTAAAAAAATAAAACACCGTGTAATCATTTTTTCAAGTTTTTATGTTTTGCTAAAATGAACATGTATGTGGGACAATAAAAGTGACTTTTTATGATTATTGTTAGCATTATTGTATATCTTTATTCTCATACAGCCAAATACAAAGGCACTCGTGGCACAGAATTACTACCTCCTTTCTGAGTACTTATTTATTTTCAATAAGATTTCTTTATTATTTCATCTCTTTTTCCTGAATTTATTGTGCATAATAGGGTCGACACACGTAACTTGCCGTTAACATAAAATTGTATAAATATGGATATGCACAAGTTAAATTAAGGAAAATGGTATGAAATAATAAAGAAATTTTATTGAAAATAAATATGCAAACAGAAATTTGATTAATTTAAAATGATTTTTAATACAATTTATTAAGAAATACCCATCACAATATCGTTATTTAGGTAAATACTTATTAGACTGATTTTTTTTAAAACCATTTTTGTCTTTTTAATTGATAACTGACCCAAGTTAGCCTAAATAAATGAAATGTGACTTAATGTGTTAATTATATAAATTCTTGCCTTTTACAAATTTTAATGTCTTATCTGATTATTATTCTTATTATGTAACAATATGGTCAAGTTGTTATTTTCATTGAATGGCATCTCAAAATAGATGGCTTCACAGTAGGAGCTCTTCCTGTATATTGGTTACATCCTGTATATTACAACTGACAGCTAATGCATGACAAACAATTTTAATCAGCCATCAGTATCATAAAATACATTTTTTAAATCTTTATTTTGAATGAAATTAAAAAATCATTATAAGAGTGAATTCAATTCAAGCTTTTATTTACTTTCCAACTTTGAAATAAAAATCAATATGTTTTAATATCTAAAAAATAGTAATTATTCATTTAAGTTTTATTTCATGTTTGGTTGTATTATCCAGATATGTGTATTGCATACAGCATTTAATCATCATCTGATCGCTCCATTGGACATTATTTACAAACCCTTTAGCTCCTCCTATTTTATGTCGTAATACCCATAAGTCATAGCGATTTACTATTTCCGGCTCAACAGATTTTTTCAATGAATGCATCCAGGCATTAATGTAGCGACCAGCGGGAGCGTAATATCACGACTGGATTATTCGGGTTATATTACTGAATGCATCCTGAAAGAAGGGAGATAATTACATTCTTTTATCAGTATCAGTGAATGTTTTCTGAAAGAAAGGGAGATAATTACATTCTATTATCAGTATCACTGAATGCATCCTGAAAGAAGGGAGATAATTACATTCTATTATCAGTATCACTGAATGTATCCTGAAAGAAGAGAGATAATTACATTATATTACCAGTATCACTGAATGTATTCTGAAAGAAGGGGAGATAATTACATTAGATAATTATATTCTATTATCAGTATCACTGAATGTATTCTGAAAGAAGGGGATATAATTACATTCTATTATCAGTATCTCTGAATGTATTCTGAAAGAAGGGAGATAATTACATTCTATTATCAGTATCACTGAATGTATTCTGAAAGAAGGAAGATAATTACATTCCTTTATCAGTATCAGTGAATGTTTTCTGAAAGAAGGGGAGATAATTACATTCTATTAACAGTATCACTGAATGCATCCTGAAAGAAAGAAGATAATTCAATTCTATTATCAGTATCTCTGAATGTATTCTGAAAGAAGGGAGATAATTACATTCTATTATCAGTATCACTGAATGTATCCTGAAAGAAGGGAGATAATTACATTCTATTCAGGGGTTTAAAAAGTCCACTGGTAAGAGGTCCGGGTCCGGCGATTTGTGGGTTTGGACCTAACATTTTCTAATCCTGTAAAGACTCACGGACCAGTTGAAACTGTCCAATTACGGACTTGAATTAAATGGGAGGTTAAAAGTCCGGTTGAGAGATGTTACTGCATAATTTTAATCCAACATTCATTGCCTCTTTTATTTAATATTGTTAACATTGGATTACATAATCTGAAATAATTCAAGATCGTTTTAGCGCTTTACCAAGTGTGTTTTTTTCTGTATGAACCTCTGGTAATTAACGGAGCACACACACCCGGGATGATTGTAACAGAATAGCTTAAGATCAGTTTTGCGCTTTACGGAAATGGTAATTCTTTCGATAATACTTAAAGCATATTAGTGAAGTAGTTCAAACATAAAAATGGTCCGAAAGTCATTGATCAGTTTTTTTAAGGTTAACGGAGAGGCTCATGAAATTACTGACAACAATAAACTACATAATGAAAAAACACCACAACAAACAAAAGATCAAAGATATGATAGGCTTAATTGGAAGAGAACATTTCAAACATCATGGAAGGAAAAAATTCCTTGGATTGGGGGTAGTGGTAGGTTGATAACTCTGGCGATCTAATCTAGTTGAAATTAAACTTCGGAAGACATTTCTGCTCTGTATCTCCAGAGATTAGACTTCCGAAGACATTTCCTGCTCTGTATCTTTGGAAGTCTAATCTCAACGATTTTACCGGCGATCATGCTAATATTAATGAGAATTATAAAGTAAATACATGTATGTGGGGTAAATACTGTAGAATATATCCAGAATTTGCACACACAAAAATGAAAAGCAGAATTTACAAAATTAATTATTCAGCAGCATCTGATCAGGTATTAAATTGTCAACCTAAAATACTCATCTTAAATAACATATGTCACGTGCACTCAATTACTAGTAAGTTAATTTTGTGTTTTCACCAAATTTTATTTCCTTCATTCCGATATTCATGACAGAGCTCCAGATAAGCTGCGTATTTGCATTTTTCACGCTATGAAAATGAGTAAAAACACATGTATTATCAGATCAGAGTGTACACATTACGCATACATATTGCTGTGTAAGCAAACTTTCCAAATTCGGAGCGTACTTGTACAGCCGTGTACATAACAATACATATTTGTCTTTGAGAAATTCCCCGTAATTACTTCCCTTTATACTTTTCGAAGGAGAGAGCATATACTTCCGAGGGATACCGAATGCTTGCCTTTCTAAGCATCGATGTCAAAAGAGATCTGATTGGATGCTTACGATAAATCATCCAATCGCGGTCAATATTACAAATAAATGCGGTTTACGTAATAAGTAAGAACTAAAACGAAAGTAAATTTGGGAACACGTTGTTCGTTGAAAATGAGCAAGAACATGAATGAGTGCGCTACGGAAAATTCTATACTTAAGTTCCTGACAGTTTCATCTGTGTCTAGTGACAGTATAGTTAAAGGAATCATTGATGATATTATCAACACGGCTGTGAAAACTGCCAAAGTCGACAAGCAAAAAACAAAATATTTACAACATTTAATTAATGAACATGACACAATCGTGTCAAATTAAACAGAGATATACAATTCACTTGCATCCTGCGTTTATTGAATAACACTTGTGTCAAACATAGTTTTAAAAGTGTACATGTAAGCAATCTTTTCTGAAGTAGAGAGTACAACAGTGCAAAGGAAACAAGATGTTGCACGCTACGTCGTGCTAAGAATACCCCCACTCGTTCATTTGTAAGTCGCACGGTAAACAGGAAGTAGATGTGCGGTAAACCTGGAAAGGGGAGACACGGTACAAGTCACCATGCCAAAGCCATATATCAAATATAAAATCATTTCTTCCAGTAGAAGCTGAGATATCTGTTACGAAAGTGTGAACGGACGAACGGACGAACAAGGTGATTGCAATATAGCCCCCACTCTATGAGTGGGGGTATAATATGCAAATACCCATCATTTTCAAAAGTAGGGGGTAATTACCCTTTGGACTTGAAAATTATCTGGAGCTCTGCATGACCAGTAGAACATTTTTCAGGACCAGTAGATTCCTGATGCTCACTGGTCCTGGACAACTGAAATTTTGGGAAATTGTTTAACCCCTGTCTATTATCAGTATCATTGAATGTATTCTGAAAGAAGGGAGATAATTACATTCTATTATCAGTATCACTGAATGTATTCTGAAAGAAGGAAGATAATTACATACTATTATCAGTATCACTGAATGTATACTGAAAGAAGGGGAGATAATTACTTTCTATTATCAGTATCACTGAATGTATACTGAAAGAAGAGATATAATTACATTCTATTATCAGTATCAGTGAATGCATTCTGAAAGAAGGGGAGATAATTACATTCTATTATCAGTATCTCTGAATGCATCCTGAAAGAAGGGAGATAATTACATTCTATTATCAGTATCAGTGAATATATTCTGAAAGAAGGGGAGATAATTACATTCTATTATCAGTATCTCTGAATGTATTCTGAAAGAAGGGAGATAATTACATTTATTATTAATATCACTGAATGTATCTTGAAAGAAGGGAGATAATTACATTATATTAACAGTATCACTGAATGTATCTTGAAAGAAGGGAGATAATTACATTCTATTATCAGTATCACTGAATGTATCCTGAAACAAGAAAGATAATTACATTCTATTAACAGTATCACTGAATGTATCCTGAAAGAAGGGAGATAATTACATTCTATTAACAGTATCACTGAATGTATCTTGAAAGAAGGGAGATAATTACATTCTATTATCAGTATCACTGAATGTATTCTGAAAGAAGGGAGATAATTACATTCTATTATCAGTATCACTGAATGTATCCTGAAAGAAGGGAGATAATTACATTCTATTAACAGTATCACTGAATGTATCTTGAAAGAAGGGAGATAATTACATTCTATTATCAATATCACTGAATGTATTCTGAAAGAAGGGGGACAACTACATTCTATTATCAGTATCACTGAATGTATTCTGAAAGAAGGGAGATAATTACATTCTATTATTAGTATCAGTGAATGTATTCTGAAAGAAGGGGGATAATTACATTCTATTATCAGTATCACTGAATATATCCTGAAAGAAGGGGAGATAATTACATTCTATTATCAGTATCACTGAATGTATCCTGAAAGAAGGGAGATAATTACATTATATTATCAGTATCACTGAATGTATTCTGAAAAAAGGGAGATAATTACATTTATTATTAATATCACTGAATGTATCCTGAAAGAAGGGAGATAATTACATTTATTATTAATATCACTGAATGTATCCTGAAAGAAGGGAGATGATTACATTCTATTATCAGTATCACTGAATGTATCCTGAAACAAGAAAGATAATTACATTCTATTACCAGTATCACTGAATGTATCCTGAAAGAAGGGAGATAATTACATTCTATTAACAGTATCACTGAATGTATTCTGAAAGAAGGGAGATAATTACATTCTATTATCAGTATCACTGAATGTATTCTGAAAGAAGTGGTATAATTACATTCTATTATCAGTATCACTGAATGCATCCTGAAAGAAGGGAGATAATTACATTCCATTGTATCACTGAGTGTATCCTGAACGAAGGGAGATTATTACATTCTATTGTAAGTATCACTGAATGTATCCTGAAAGAAGGGGGATAATTACATTCTATTATCAGTATCACTGAATGTATCCTGAAAGAAGGGAGATAATTACATTCCATTGTATCACTGAGTGTATCCTGAAAGAAGGGAGATAATTACATTCTATTGTAAGTATCACTGAATATATTACACAAGTCTTTTTTTTTTTATCTTACTTACAAACTACTGTATATAAGTTATAACTTACAGTTTTGTATGTTTATATGTGCTGGTCACACTTGGATCAAGTACCCAGGACACTATTACCATTGTGGTGGCATAACAACTAGCCATACCTATCAAAAAATGTTTGTCAAATACTGTAGTGAATTGTTTTACCAATGTACAAAATTAATAATATTTTAGCAATTCTTTCAAAATACACCAAAATAATATTTGTCATTATTACTAATTCAAAAAGAAATAAACAATTTATTGCTAACTAACAGTAGTTTTATAACAGTCAATTTCATAAGTTCTATTATGTTTATCTTAAATATGGTAACCAACATGAAAGTACGATAGACGAAAAAATGTTATTAAAAGAAGAGTTTGAAGATACGAAAGGGGTAAATAGAGGCTGTAAATCAAAAATGAAGAGCCAAAACAATGGCCAAAAGAAAAAGGAAAAAAAGACAAACACTACAACTAAAGATCGAGCAACACGAACCCAACTAACATCTGGGAGTGAACTCAGGTGCTTTGTAGGGGAAAGCAGTTCCTGCTCCACATGTTGCACCCATTGTGTTACCACCTATGACATGTTATCCTTAAAGGAAAATAACCTGTTAAATTTCAATAACAAAGTATTCCTGACCTGTTTACATATGAAGTACAACCATGAACTGACTTCTCAAATGCACGTCTCATTATTAAAATGTCTTTTAGTATGCCAGTAATGATTTGTAGATATAGCATGTAAACCTTGTTTGAATAATTAGTGTCTGTAAAACAAAATATTAAATATTGAATATGATACTTTTCATGTTGATCTTGATTTGATTTGATTGATTTTTATTGTGTTCAATGCCACTTTCAGCAATATTTCAGCTATATCATGGCAACCAGTTTTAGTGGTGGAAGAAGCCGGAGTGCCCGGAGAGAATCAACGACCATGGGCAAGCAACTGGTAAACTTTATCACTTGCGGCTGCAAGCCGAGTGCACCCTTTTTTGTAATTTACAAAGTCGGGTGCAAACCCACGCCGCATTGGTGATAGGCTTGTATGAGTTCTTAGGTAATCGAACTACATGTACCTAACTCCTTGAGCCATTCGGGCCTTCAATGTTGATCTTAATGTTTGTTCATAATAGGTAGCTGGTGACATAAGCTAGTAGGTTTGACTTTCAAACATCAGAAGAACAATATACAGATATTTATCTTTCACTCATTCTATTTTAGCAGTCATTGACATAATGTTTTGTTATATACAGTAAATGACAGAAATATAGATTTTCTGGTACCACTTTCACATGTTTTACCTGTTGAGCATTGGGAAACTAGTTGTAAATCTATTCACTTACTGTTGACAGGAAATATCAAAAAAGACAAACAAGGTATAATTATATATTATAATTTTATTATTTAATTCAAAATATTACTGCCCCTGGATACATGTGATTTTTCTGCAGGATAAGTACAATATTAATGTAGTGTCTTTAAATATATCTTAATGTTTATGTCTATTTTGATGCAAAACAGAGGAAAGCTCAGTAAATCTCCCAGAGTTTAAATCTCATACAAATAAACTTTCTTATTCTAAAATGCTTCTCATTGTCTTTATACATTTATACTCTATGTCTAACAGGAACAATATGCAGATATATATATATATATATATATATATATATATATTGGTGTCTTAAAAAATATAATTTATTTGTATCACCTTTAGAAACAGTTGTAAAAGCGAGTCTTTGGCAAGCTTTCTGCCCTGTTTCACAGCGAATGCAAATGAATTTTATTTTTTCTGACAATGCACATATATTGTGTTTATACCGCTACTGCAATGTTAAAAAGCCAAAAATAATTACCAAATTGTCTATTGTCTCAAAAGAGCAGAAACTAGCATAGTGGAATTGTTTTTGATAGTGTCCTCTGTGAGTCAGATTGCTGTTATATTAAAAAATAAATATATACATACAGTGTACACACACATAAACACATGTCTTATGTCTATCCCTAGATTTGCCATACAAGACAAGGTAATAATTTTTATATAGCGGATATGGCAGAGTGGTCTCAGGGGCTGGACATTATACATTTAAGGCTCTTGTTGTAGGCAGATATGAAGGTTTGTTTACCCGAAGAAGTCACATTTCTCGAGGGCGAAGGGTGGGAGTTCAAATCCTGTCGAAGGAGAACAAAAAATTTGTCAGCTCAAAAATCTTATTCCAACACTGTTGGGTTAAATTTTCAGACTTATATATGTATGTAACAAAATACTTACCAACATAAAATAAAAACTGTATGAAATACTTTTGATTAAATTCACCAACACAATTATTTATCCTGAAAAATAAAATAGACCAAACTGATCTTAAATTGCTCACACTCCAATAGATTTAAGAATTTTAAGATTTAATTTCTAGAGTACCAACACCTGTAATATTTATATCTGATAACTAGTTAATAGTGGGTTAAACACCTGCAATATTTATATCTGATAACTAGTTAATAGTGGGTTAAACATCTGTAATATTTATATCTGATAACTAGTTAATAGTGGGTTAAACACTTGTAATATTTATAGCTGATAACTAATTAATAGTGGGTTAAACACCTGTAATATTTATATCTGATAACTAGTTAATAGTGGGTTAAACACCTGTAATATTTATATCTGATAACTAGTTAATAGTGGGTTAATCACCTGTAATATTTATATCTGACAACTAGTTAATAGTGGGTTAAACACCTGTAATATTTATATCTGATAACTAGTTAATAGTGGGTTAAACACCTGTAATATTTATATCTGATAACTAGTTAATAGTGGGTTAAACACCTGTAATATTTATATCTGATAACTAGTTAATAGTGGGTTAATCACCTGTAATATTTATATCTGAAAACTAATTAATAGTGGATTAAACACCTGTAATATTTATATCTGATAACTAGTTAATAGTGGGTTAAACACCTGTAATATTTATATCTGATAACTAATTAATAGTGGGTTGAACACCTGTAATATTTGATTTAACAACTAGCTAATAGTGGGTTAAACACCTTTAATATTTATATCTGATAACTAGTTAATAGTGGGTTAAACACCTGTAATATGTATATCTGACAACTAGTTAATAGTGGGTTAAACACCTGTAATATGTATATCTGATAACTAATTAATAGTGGGTTAAATCATGTTGAGGAAAACTGAGTACAATAAATATATCAACGTATTCCACTTAAACAACCTTTAAACATGCTACAAAGAGATGGCAAGTATCATACATTTATGTTAATAAATTCAAAGCTAATCCCTATTTGTAAGAAGTAAATCAGAAAAAAAGTAATTAATATTTCTATTTTTACAATGTTGTCTAGATCTGTGGATGGTCTATAGCTATATGTCTCACATTTATTACAAACACTTACCATGGACAGTGGTGGTACATTTTACGTACACATCTACAAATTCTAGTGGTGAGCTCTGGGTGGTCTATATGTCTCACACTTATTACAAACACTTACCATGGACAGTGGTGGTTCATTTAACGTACACATCTCCTACAAATTCTAGTGGTGAGCTCTGGGTGGTCTATATGTCTCACATTTATTACAAACACTTACCATGGACAGTGGTGGTCCATTTTACGTACACATCTCCTACATATTCTACAGTGGTGAGCTCTAGGTGGTTTATATGTCTCACATTTATTACAAACACTTACCATGGACACTGGTGGTCCATTTTATGCACACATCTCCTACATATTCTACAGTGGTGAGCTCTAGGTGGTCTATATGTCTCACATTTATAACAAACACTTACCATGGACAATGGTGGTCCATTTTACGTACACATCTCCTACATATTCTACAGTGGTGAGCTCTGGGTGGTCTATATGTCTCACATTTATAACAAACACTTACCATGGACAATGGTGGTCCATTTTACGTACACATCTCCTACATATTCTACAGTGGTGAGCTCGAGGTGGTCTATATGTCTCACATTTATTAAAAACACTTACAATGGACAATGGTGGTACATTTTACGTACACATCTCCTACATATTCAAGTGGTGAGCTATGGGTGGTATATATGTCTCACATTTATTACAAACACTTATAATGGACAATGGTGGTTCATTTTACGTACACATCTCCTACATATTCTACAGTGGTGAGCTTTAGGTGGTCTATGTCTCACATTTATAAGAAACACTTACCATGGACAGTGGTGGTCCATTTTACATACACATCTCCTACATATTCTACAGTGGTGAGCTCTGGGTGTTCTATATGTCTCACATTTATAACAAACACTTACCATGGACAATGGTGGTCCATTTTACGTACACATCTCCTACAAATTTTAGTGGTGAGCTCTAGGTGGTCTATATGTCTCACATTTATAAGAAACACTTACCATGGACAGTGGTGGTCCATTTTACATACACATCTCCTACATATTCTACAGTGGTGAGCTCTAGGTGGTTTATATGTCTCACATTTATTACAAACACTTACCATGGACAGTGGTGGTACATTTTACGTACACATCTCCTACATATTCTACAGTGGTGAGCTCTAGGTGGTTTATATGTCTCACATTTATTACAAACACTTACCATGGACAGTGGTGGTCCATTTTACGTACACATCTCCTACATATTCTACAGTGGTGAGCTCTAGGTGGTCTATATGTCTCACATTTATTACAAACACTCCAACCATCTCTCTACAATAAATATATACTCTCAGTGAATTCAAAGGTTTATATAATTATTCAGATCATAAAACAACATGCGACATTAAAATATAAGTAATAGATTGATCCATGTATAGTATTATATTAATTGTTTATTCAGCCATAACAAGGTACTGTTTTTAAGACAATACAGATGTATAGAATATTATAAAATTAATATCAAATTACTGTTGACTTTTCCAAGGCTTCAACCAAATGAGCTTCTCATATATAGACAGTAACAATGTGGATGATAGGGGGCGGGGCTTCCTCTTAATAGGTGTTGTCAGGTTAAAAAACAGAAAAACTGACACAGACCATTGACCATTAACAATGTGGAGGATAGGGGGCTTCCTCTTAATAGGTGTTGTCAGGTTATAAAACAGAAAGATTGACACAGACCATTGACCATTAACAATGTGGAGGATAGGAAGCTTCCTCTTAATAGGTGTTGTCAGGTTATAAAACAGAAAGACTGACACAGACCATTGACCATTAAATAACAATGTGGAGGATAGGAAGCTTCCTCTTAATAGGTGTTGTCAGGTTATAAAACAGAAAGACTGACACAGACCATTGACCATTAAATAACAATGTGGAGGATAGGAAGCTTCCTCTTAATAGGTGTTGTCAGGTTATAAAACAGAAAGACTGACACAGACCATTGACCATTAACAATGTGGAGGATAGGAAGCTTCCTCTTAATAGGTGTTGTCAGGTTATAAAACAGAAAAACTGACACAGACCATTGACCATTAACAATGTGGAGGATAGGAAGCTTCCTCTTAATAGATGTTGTCAGGTTATAAAACAGAAAGACTGACACAGACCATTGACCATTAACAATGTGGAGGATAGGAAGCTTCCTCTTAATAGGTGTTGTCAGGTTATAAAACAGAAAGACTGGCACGGACCATTGACCATTAAATAACAATGTGGAGGATAGGAAACTTCCTCTTAATAGGTGTTGTCAGGTTATAAAACAGAAAGACTGACACAGACCATTGACCATTAACAATGTGGAGGATAGGAAGCTTCCTCTTAATAGGTGTTGTCAGGTTATAAAACAGAAAGACTGACACAGACCATTGACCATTAACAATGTGGAGGATAGGAAACTTCCTCTTAATAGGTGTTGCCAGGTTATAAAACAGAAAGACTGACACAGACCATTGACCATTAAATAACAATGTGGAGGATAGGAAGCTTCCTCTTAATAGGTGTTGTCAGGTTATAAAACAGAAAGACTGACACAGACCATTGACCATTAAATAACAATGTGGAGGATAGGAAGCTTCCTCTTAATAGGTGTTGTCAGGTTATAAATCAGAAAGACTGACACAGACCATTGACCATTAACAATGTGGAGGATAGGAAGCTTCCTCTTAATAGGTGTTGTCAGGTTATAAAACAGAAAGACTGACACAGACCATTGACCATTAAATAACAATGTGGAGGATAGGAAGCTTCCTCTTAATAGGTGTTGTCAGGTTATAAAACAGAAAGACTGACACAGACCATTGACCATTAAATAACAATGTGGAGGATAGGAAGCTTCCTCTTAATAGGTGTTGTCAGGTTATAAAACAGAAAGACTGACACAGACCATTGACCATTAACAATGTGGAGGATAGGAAGCTTCCTCTTAATAGGTGTTGTCAGGTTATAAAACAGAAAAACTGACACAGACCATTGACCATTAACAATGTGGAGGATAGGAAGCTTCCTCTTAATAGATGTTGTCAGGTTATAAAACAGAAAGACTGACACAGACCATTGACCATTAACAATGTGGAGGATAGGAAGCTTCCTCTTAATAGATGTTGTCAGGTTATAAAACAGAAAGACTGACACAGACCATTGACCATTAACAATGTGGAGGATAGGAAGCTTCCTCTTAATAGGTGTTGTCAGGTTATAAAACAGAAAGATTGACACAGACCATTGACCATTAACAATGTGGAGGATAGGAAGCTTCCTCTTAATAGGTGTTGTCAGGTTATAAAACAGAAAGACTGACACAGACCATTGACCATTAAATAACAATGTGGAGGATAGGAAGCTTCCTCTTAATAGGTGTTGTCAGGTTATAAAACAGAAAGACTGACACAGACCATTGACCATTAAATAACAATGTGGAGGATAGGAAGCTTCCTCTTAATAGGTGTTGTCAGGTTATAAAACAGAAAGACTGACACAGACCATTGACCATTAACAATGTGGAGGATAGGAAGCTTCCTCTTAATAGATGTTGTCAGGTTATAAAACAGAAAGACTGACACAGACCATTGACCATTAACAATGTGGAGGATAGGAAGCTTCCTCTTAATAGGTGTTGTCAGGTTATAAAACAGAAAGACTGGCACGGACCATTGACCATTAAATAACAATGTGGAGGATAGGAAACTTCCTCTTAATAGGTGTTGTCAGGTTATAAAACAGAAAGACTGACACAGACCATTGACCATTAACAATGTGGAGGATAGGAAGCTTCCTCTTAATAGGTGTTGTCAGGTTATAAAACAGAAAGACTGACACAGACCATTGACCATTAACAATGTGGAGGATAGGAAACTTCCTCTTAATAGGTGTTGCCAGGTTATAAAACAGAAAGACTGACACAGACCATTGACCATTAAATAACAATGTGGAGGATAGGAAGCTTCCTCTTAATAGGTGTTGTCAGGTTATAAAACAGAAAGACTGACACAGACCATTGACCATTAAATAACAATGTGGAGGATAGGAAGCTTCCTCTTAATAGGTGTTGTCAGGTTATAAAACAGAAAGACTGGCACGGACCATTGACCATTAAATAACAATGTGGAGGATAGGAAACTTCCTCTTAATAGGTGTTGTCAGGTTATAAAACAGAAAGACTGACACAGACCATTGACCATTAACAATGTGGAGGATAGGAAGCTTCCTCTTAATAGGTGTTGTCAGGTTATAAAACAGAAAGACTGACACAGACCATTGACCATTAACAATGTGGAGGATAGGAAACTTCCTCTTAATAGGTGTTGTCAGGTTATAAAACAGAAAGACTGACACAGACCATTGACCATTAACAATGTGGAGGATAGGAAGCTTCCTCTTAATAGGTGTTGTCAGGTTATAAAACAGAAAGACTGACACAGACCATTGACCATTAACAATGTGGAGGATCGGAAGCTTCCTCTTAATAAGTGTTGTCAGGTTATAAATCAGAAAGACTGACACAGACCATTGACCATTAACAATGTGGAGGATAGAAAGCTTCCTTTTAATAGGTGTTGTCAGGTTATAAAACAGAAAGACTGACAGACCATTGACCATTAAATAACAATGTGGAGGATAAGAAGCTTCCTCTTAATAGGTGTTGTCAGGTTATAAAACAGAAAGACTGACACAGATCATTGACCATTAACAATGTGGAGGATCGGAAGCTTCCTCTTAATAGGTGTTGTCAGGTTATAAATCAGAAAGACTGACACAGACCATTGACCATTAACAATGTGGAGGATAGGAAGCTTCCTTTTAATAGGTGTTGTCAGGTTATAAAACAGAAAGACTGACAGACCATTGACCATTAAATAACAATGTGGAGGATAAGAAGCTTCCTCTTAATAGGTGTTGTCAGGTTATAAAACAGAAAGACTGACACAGATCATTGACCATTAAATAACAATGTGGAGGATAGGAAGCTTCCTCTTAATAGGTGTTGTCAGGTTATAAAACAGAAAGACTGACACAGACCATTGACCATTAACAATGTGGAGGATAGGAAGCTTCCTCTTAATAGATGTTGTCAGGTTATAAAACAGAAAGACTGACACAGACCATTGACCATTAAATAACAATGTGGAGGATAGGAAGCTTCCTCTTAATAGGTGTTGTCAGGTTATAAAACAGAAAGACTGACACAGATCATTGACCATTAACAATGTGGAGGATCGGAAGCTTCCTCTTAATAGATGTTGTCAGGTTATAAAACAGAAAGACTGACACAGATCATTGACCATTAAATAACAATGTGGAAGATAGGAAGCTTCCTCTTAATAGGTGTTGTCAGGTTATAAAACAGAAAGACTGACACAGACCATTGACCATTAAATAACAATGTGGAGGATAGGAAGCTTCCTCTTAATAGGTGTTGTCAGGTTATAAAACAGAAAGACTGACACAGATCATTGACCATTAACAATGTGGAGGATCGGAAGCTTCCTCTTAATAGGTGTTGTCAGGTTATAAAACAGAAAGACTGACACAGACCATTGACCATTAAATAACAATGTGGAGGATAGGAAGCTTCCTCTTAATAGATGTTGTCAGGTTATAAAACAGAAAGACTGACACAGACCATTGACCATTAAATAACAATGTGGAGGATAGGAAGTTTCCTCTTAATAGGTGTTGTCAGGTTATAAAACAGAAAGACTGACACAGACCATTGACCATTAAATAACAATGTGGAGGATAGGAAGCTTCCTCTTAATAGGTGTTGTCAGGTTATAAAACAGAAAGACTGACACAGACCATTGACCATTAAATAACAATGTGGAGGATAGGAAGCTTCCTCTTAATAGATGTTGTCAGGTTATAAAACAGAAAGACTGACACAGACCATTGACCATTAAATAACAATGTGGAGGATCGGAAGCTTCCTCTTAATAGGTGTTGTCAGGTTAAAAAACAGAAAGACTGACACAGATCATTGACCATTAAATAACAATGTGGAGGATAGGAAGCTTCCTCTTAATAGATGTTGTCAGGTTATAAAACAGAAAGACTGACACAGACCATTGACCATTAAATAACAATGTGGAGGATAGGAAGCTTCCTCTTAATAGGTGTTGTCAGGTTATAAAACAGAAAGACTGACACAGACCATTGACCATTAAATAACAATGTGGAGGATAGGAAGCTTCCTCTTAATAGGTGTTGTCAGGTTATAAAACAGAAAGACTGACACAGATCATTGACCATTAACAATGTGGAGGATAGGAAGCTTCCTCTTAATAGGTGTTGTCAGGTTATAAAACAGAAAGACTGACACAGACCATTGACCATTAAATAACAATGTGGAGGATAGGAAGCTTCCTCTTAATAGATGTTGTCAGGTTATAAAACAGAAAGACTGACACAGACCATTGACCATTAAATAACAATGTGGAGGATAGGAAGCTTCCTCTTAATAGGTGTTGTCAGGTTATAAAACAGAAAGACTGACACAGACCATTGACCATTAAATAACAATGTGGAGGATAGGAAGCTTCCTCTTAATAGGTGTTGTCAGGTTATAAAACAGAAAGACTGACACAGACCATTGACCATTAAATAACAATGTGGAGGATAGGAAGCTTCCTCTTAATAGGTGTTGTCAGGTTATAAAACAGAAAGACTGACACAGACCATTGACCATTAACAATGTGGAGGATAGGAAGCTTCCTCTTAATAGGTGTTGTCAGGTTATAAAACCGAAAGACTGACACAGACCATTGACCATTAAATAACAATGTGGAGGGTAGGAAGCTTCCTCTTAATAGGTGTTGTCAGGTTATAAAACAGAAAGACTGACACAGACCATTGACCATTAACAATGTGGAGGATAGGAAGCTTCCTCTTAATAGGTGTTGTCAGGTTATAAAACAGAAAGACTGACACAGACCATTGACCATTAACAATGTGGAGGATAGGAAGCTTCCTCTTAATAGGTGTTGTCAGGTTATAAAACAGAAAGACTGACACAGACCATTGACCATTAAATAACAATGTGGAGGGTATGAAGCTTCCTCTTAATAGGTGTTGTCAGGTTATAAAACAGAAAGACTGACACAGACCATTGACCATTAAATAACAATGTGGAGGATAAGAAGCTTCCTCTTAATAGGTGTTGTCAGGTTATAAAACAGAAAGACTGACACAGACCATTGACCATTAAATAACAATGTGGAGGGTAGGAAGCTTCCTCTTAATAGGTGTTGTCAGGTTATAAAACAGAAAGACTGACACAGACCATTGACCATTAAATAACAATGTGGAGGATAGGAAGCTTCCTCTTAATAGGTGTTGTCAGGTTAAAAAACAGAAAGACTGACACAGACCATTGACCATTAAATAACAATGTGGAGGATAGGAAGCTTCCTCTTAATAGGTGTTGTCAGGTTATAAAACAGAAAGACTGACACAGACCATTGACCATTAAATAACAATGTGGAGGATAGAAAGCTTCCTCTTAATAGGTGTTGTCAGGTTATAAAACAGAAAGACTGAAACAGATCATTGACCATTAAATAACAATGTGGAGGATAGGAAGCTTCCTCTTAATAGGTGTTGTCAGGTTATAAAACAGAAAGACTGACACAGACCATTGACCATTAAATAACAATGTGGAGGATAGTAAGCTTCCTCTTAATAGGTGTTGTCAGGTTATAAAACAGAAAGACTGACACAGACCATTGACCATTAAATAACAATGTGGAGGATAGGAAGCTTCCTCTTAATAGGTGTTGTCAGGTTATAAAACAGAAAGACTGACACAGACCATTGACCATTAACAATGTGGAGGATAGGAAGCTTCCTCTTAATAGATGTTGTCAGGTTATAAAACCGAAAGACTGACACAGACCATTGACCATTAAATAACAATGTGGAGGGTAGGAAGCTTCCTCTTAATAGGTGTTGTCAGGTTATAAAACAGAAAGACTGACACAGACCATTGACCATTAACAATGTGGAGGATAGGAAGCTTCCTCTTAATAGGTGTTGTCAGGTTATAAAACAGAAAGACTGACACAGACCATTGACCATTAACAATGTGGAGGATAGGAAGCTTCCTCTTAATAGGTGTTGTCAGGTTATAAAACAGAAAGACTGACACAGACCATTGACCATTAAATAACAATGTGGAGGGTAGGAAGCTTCCTCTCAATAGGTGTTGTCAGGTTATAAAACAGAAAGACTGACACAGACCATTGACCATTAAATAACAATGTGGAGGATAAGAAGCTTCCTCTTAATAGGTGTTGTCAGGTTATAAAACAGAAAGACTGACACAGACCATTGACCATTAAATAACAATGTGGAGGGTAGGAAGCTTCCTCTTAATAGGTGTTGTCAGGTTATAAAACAGAAAGACTGACACAGACCATTGACCATTAAATAACAATGTGGAGGATAGGAAGCTTCCTCTTAATAGGTGTTGTCAGGTTAAAAAACAGAAAGACTGACACAGACCATTGACCATTAAATAACAATGTGGAGGATAGGAAGCTTCCTCTTAATAGGTGTTGTCAGGTTATAAAACAGAAAGACTGACACAGACCATTGACCATTAAATAACAATGTGGAAGATAGAAAGCTTCCTCTTAATAGGTGTTGTCAGGTTATAAAACAGAAAGACTGACACAGATCATTGACCATTAAATAACAATGTGGAGGATAGGAAGCTTCCTCTTAATAGGTGTTGTCAGGTTATAAAACAGAAAGACTGACACAGATCATTGACCATTAACAATGTGGAGGATAGGAAGCTTCCTCTTAATAGGTGTTGTCAGGTTATAAAACAGAAAGACTGACACAGAGCATTGACCATTAAATAACAATGTGGAGGATAGGAAGCTTCCTCTTAATAGGTGTTGTCAGGTTATAAAACAGAAAGACTGACACAGACCATTGACCATTAACAATGTGGAGAATAGGAAGCTTCCTCTTAATAGGTGTTGTCAGGTTATAAAACAGAAAGACTGACACAGACCATTGACCATTGTCGTTGTTTGGAGAGTACTAAACTCACTTCAATTAAATGCCTCTTTTGTAGATTTCAAAAGAGTAGTCACATTTTAGCGACTGCAAAAGGCAAAATTGTTGGTCCCTACTGAACTCTTCATACTTTAATTTTCTTGTGGAAGTCAAAGGTTATTGTAGGAAGGTCAGAGGTTTTTTTTAAATACAAAATATTTGTTTGTAATGTGATAAGATAACAGAGCTGATCAGGACAAAATGGTCATTAGATTATATATCTGTCAAGAGAAGTATCAGAGCTATTAGAAAATAAAATGAAATACGACCCCAAACAAGTCACAAATAATTACAAAAATTTGTTGAAACTCAATGAAACTGCATCCTGGTCTTGTATTTATAGCATTTCTAAATAATAATTAGCTGTGCTTCCCTAGTAATTCATTCAGCAACATCTGTATAATCAAGATTGAAGAAATTTGGTCATTATAATGCATGTCAATGCAGGGCTCACCACACTTGCAAAAAAATAGGGAGACTTGACTTCTCCCTCAGAGAACATGAGGGAGAAGTGAAGGCATGACAGGGAGACTTCCAACAGCTTCATAGAGACATGTTTCTGCAAAAATGTGTTGTTTCTTCGCATCATTTAAAAAAGATTTGCATTTGAAGTGTGCCTTTGCTGATTTCATGTTAATATTTAACTTTACATTCATGTTTGGTACAAGTTGTATTATTGTTGTTGCTCTTATATTTGTCGATTTTAGATTTCATTCGTTTCGCATTGAAATCTGTAAGATATACATGTATACAATATCAAAATGTGAGTTCCCTCCCCTCGTTTCTATTAAAATGCCGCCATGTTTAAAACTTGACAAGTGGATTGTTTACCTTTGAAAAAGCTACAAATAACTCAAGTTGTGTTAAAAAACATAAAACAATCTAACAACACATTTGGTACAAGAAGCGTCTGTTGATTATTTTTAGATTTGGGATTTATTTTTCACCTGGAATTTCGTCAGTACTGTACTACACATTTTAGAAATTTGCTGTGATACTTTTGTCTCAACAAGTTAAATTTTCTTTATTACTTGAATAAAGTCTTTTTCTATCATTCTTATGTATTCTAACATTGATTACAATTACTTTGTCAATTCAGCTTTACCATAAAATGTAGATTATTTGCAAGAAAGGAGCGACTTGCAAAAAGAAACAAGGCAACTTTAATTTCACTTTGAAGTCGAGGGAGGGCGATTTCAACTGAGATAGGGCAAGAAATTTCGGCCACTTCGTCTGCTTTGGTGAGCCCTGTCAATGGGAAATAGTTCAAAATGGAACCAGGAAAAGAGTTCAGTACCATAGCAATGAAATAAAATCTTCCTTTCTATATGGTAGTTGTTCAGCAACATATGATTATTTGGTTTGGATTGCAAAAACAATCATCCCATTTCAGGCAAATTTTGTGAAATATGGAATTTGAATCTCTGTGCAAAACAATAATTTTGGCAGGAGATACGAACTTAAATGAAAAAATACATTTTTGTTTTGTAATTAAATGGGTCATTTACCAAAATATATCAAAATATAATGATCAATATTATAATTTTCTTTAGAATATTTCCTGCAAACTTGATGAAAAATGAAAGATATATAACAAAATTAGCAAATTCTTCTGACCTCCCTAGTTATTGTCTGTGTTGTCTCATCCCTCCCTAGTTATTGCCCGTGTTGTCTCATCCCTCCATCCCTAGTTATTGCCCCTGTATTGTCTCATCCCTCCCTAGTTATTGCCCGTGTTGTCTCATCCCTCCATACCTAGTTATTGCCCCTGTATTGTCTCATCCCTCCCTAGTTATTGCCCGTGTTGTCTCATCCCTCCCTAGTTATTGCCTGTGTTGTCTCATCCCTCCCTAGTTATTGCCCCTGTGTTGTCTCATCCCTCCCTAGTTATTGTCCCTGTGTTGTCTCATCCCTCCCTAGTTATTGTCCCTGTGTTGTCTCATCCCTCCCTAGTTATTGCCTGTGTTGTCTCATCCCTCCCTAGTTATTGCCCCTGATTGTCTCATCCCTCCCTAGTTATTGCCATTAGTTGTCTTATCCCTCCCTAGACTAACCTAGTTATTGCCTGTGTTGTCTCATCGCTCCCTAGTTATTGCCTCTGTTGTCTCATCCCTCCCTAGTTTTTGCACCTTGTTGTCTCATCCCAACCTAGTTATTGCCCCTGGTTGTCTCATCCATCCCTAGTTATTGCCCCTGGTTGTCTCATCCCTCCCTAGTTATTGCCCCTGGTTGTCTTATCCCTCCCTAGATTGGCCTAGTTATTGCCTGTGTTGTCTCATCCCTCCCTAGTTATTGTCCCTGTGTTGTCTCATCTCTCCCTAGTAATTGCACCTGTGTTGTCTCATCCCTCCCTAGTTATTGCCCCTGATTGTCTCATCCCTCCCTAGTTATTGCCATTAGTTGTCTTATCCCTCCCTAGACTAACCTAGTTATTGCCTGTGTTGTCTCATCGCTCCCTAGTTATTGCCTCTGTTGTCTCATCCCTCCCTAGTTTTTGCACCTTGTTGTCTCATCCCAACCTAGTTATTGCCCCTGGTTGTCTCATCCATCCCTAGTTATTGCCCCTGGTTGTCTCATCCCTCCCTAGTTATTGCCCCTGGTTGTCTTATCCCTCCCTAGATTGGCCTAGTTATTGCCTGTGTTGTCTCATCCCTCCCTAGTTATTGTCCCTGGTTGTCTCATCCCTCCCTAGTTATTGCCCCTGGTTGTCTCATCCCTCCCTAGTTATTGCCCCTGTGTTGTCTCATCCCTCCCTAGTTATTGCCCCTGTGTTGTCGCATCCCTCCCTAGTTATTGCCTGTGTTGTCTCATCCCTCCTTGGTTATTGACCCTGGTTGTCTCATCCCTCCCTAGTTATTGCCCCTGTGTTGTTTCATCCCTCCCTAGTTATTGCCCGTGTTGTCTCATCCCTCCCTAGTTATTGCCTGTGTTGTCTCATCCCTCCCTAGTTATTGCCCCTGTGTTGTCGCATCCCTCCCTAGTTATTGCCTGTGTTGTCTCATCCCTCCCTAGTTATTGCCCCTGTATTGTCTCATCCCTCCCTAGTTATTGCCCGTGTTGTCTCATCCCTCCCTAGTTATTGCCTGTGTTGTCTCATCCCTCCCTAGTTATTGCCCCTGTGTTGTCGCATCCCTCCCTAGTTATTGCCTGTGTTGTCTCATCCCTCCTTGGTTATTGACCCTGGTTGTCTCATCCCTCCCTAGTTATTGCCCCTGTGTTGTTTCATCCCTCCCTAGTTATTGCCCCTGGTTGTCTCATCCCTCCCTAGTTATTGTCTGTGTTGTCTCATCCCTCCCTAGTTATTGCCCGTGTTGTCTCATCCCTCCATCCCTAGTTATTGTCCCTGTGTTGTCTCATCCCTCCCTAGTAATTGCACCTGTGTTGTCTCATCCCTCCCTAGTTATTGCCTGTGCTGTCTCATCCCTCCCTAGTTATTGCCTGTGTTGTCTCATCCCTCCCTAGTTATTGCCCCTGATTGTCTCATCCCTCCCTAGTTATTGCCATTAGTTGTCTTATCCCTCCCTAGACTAACCTAGTTATTGCCTGTGTTGTCTCATCGCTCCCTAGTTATTGCCTGTGTTGTCTCATCCCTCCCTAGTTTTTGCACCTTGTTGTCTCATCCCAACCTAGTTATTGCCCCTGGTTGTCTCATCCATCCCTAGTTATTGCCCCTGGTTGTCTCATCCCTCCCTAGTTATTGCCCCTGGTTGTCTTATCCCTCCCTAGATTGGCCTAGTTATTGCCTGTGTTGTCTCATCCCTCCCTAGTTATTGTCCCTGGTTGTCTCATCCCTCCCTAGTTATTGCCCCTGGTTGTCTCATCCCTCCCTAGTTATTGCCCCTGTGTTGTCTCATCCCTCCCTAGTTATTGCCCCTGTGTTGTCGCATCCCTCCCTAGTTATTGCCTGTGTTGTCTCATCCCTCCTTGGTTATTGACCCTGGTTGTCTCATCCCTCCCTAGTTATTGCCCCTGTGTTGTTTCATCCCTCCCTAGTTATTGCCCCTGGTTGTCTCATCCCTCCCTAGTTATTGTCTGTGTTGTCTCATCCATCCCTAGTTATTGCCCCTGTGTTGTCTCATCCCTCCTTAGTTATTGCACCTGGTTGTCTCATCCCTCCCTAGTTATTGCCCCTGTGTTGTTTCATCCCTCCCTAGTTATTGCCTGTGTTGTCTCATCCCTCCCTAGTTATTGCCCCTGGTTGTCTCATCCCTCCCTAGTTATTGCCTGTGGTGTCTCATCCCTCCCTAATTATTGCCTGTGTTGTCTCATCCATCACTAGTTATTGCCCCTGTGTTGTTTCATCCCTCCCTAGTTATTGCCCCTGGTTGTCTCATCCCTCCCTAGTTATTGTCTGTGTTGTCTCATCCCTCCCTAGTTATTGCCCCTGGTTGTCTCATCACAACCTAGTTATTGCCCCTGGTTGTCTCATCCCTCCCTAGTTATTGCCCGTGTTGTCTCATCCCTCTCTAGTTATTGCCTGTGTTGTCTCATCCACTCCTAGTTATTGCCCCTGTGTTGTCTCATCCCTCCTTAGTTATTGCACCTGGTTGTCTCATCCCTCCCGAGTTATTGCCCCTGTGTTGTTTCATCCCTCCCTAGTTATTGCCTGTGTTGTCTTATCCCTCCCTAGTTATTGCCTGTGTTGTCTCATCCCTCCCTAGTTATTGCCTGTGTTGTCTCATCCCTCCCTAGTTATTGCCCCTGGTTGTCTCATCCTCCCTAGGTATTGCCCCTAGTTGTCTTATCCCTCCCTAGACTGGCCTAGTTATTGCCTGTGTTGTCTCATCGCTCCCTAGTTATTGCCTGTGTTGTCTCATCCCTCCTTAGTTATTGCCTGTGTTGTCTCATCCCTATCTAGCTATTGCCCCTGGTTGTCTCATCCCTCCCTAGTTATTGCCCCTGGTTGTCTCATCCCTCGCTAGTTATTGTCCCTGGTTGACTCATCCCACCTTAGTTATTTCCCCTGGTTGTCTCATCCCTCCCTAATTATTGCCCGTGTTGTTTCATCCCTCCCTAGTTATTGCCTGTGTTGTCTCATCGCTCCCTAATTATTGCCTGTGTTGTCTCATCCCTCCCTAATTATTGCCTGTGTTGTTTCATCCTTCCGTAGTTCTTGCCTGTGTTGTCTCATCCCTCCTTAGTTATTGCCTGTGTTGTCTCATCCCTACATAGTTATTGAACCTGGTTGTTTCATCCCTCCCTAGTTATTGCCCCTGGTTGTCTCATCCCTCCCTAGTTATTGCCTGTGTTGTCTCATCCCTCCCTAGTTATTGCCCCTGTGTTTTCTCATCCCTCCCTAGTTATTGCCTGTGTGGTCTCATCCCTCCCTAGTTAATGCCCGTGTTGTCTCATACCTCCCTAGTTATTGCCCCTGGTTGTCTCATCCCTCCCTAGTTATTGCCTGTGTTGTCTCATCCCTCCCTAGTTATTGCCTGTGTTGTCTCATCCCTCCTTAGTTATTGCCTGTGTTGTCTCATCCCTACCTAGCTATTACCCTTGGTTGTCTCATCCCTCCCTAGTTATTGCCCCTGGTTGTCTCATCCCTCGCTAGTTATTGTCCCTGGTTGACTCATCCCTCCCTAATTATTGCCTGTGTTGTTTCATCCCTCCCTAGTTATTGCCTGTGTTGTCTCATCCCTCCTTAGTTATTGCCTGTGTTGTCTCATCCCTACCTAGTTATTGAACCTGGTTGTCTCATCCCTCCCTAGATTGGCCTAGTTATTGCCTGTGTTGTCTCATCCCTCCCTAGTTATTGCCCCTGTGTTTTCTCATCCCTCCCTAGTTATTGCCTGTGTTGTCTCATCCCTCCCTAGTTAATGCCCGTGTTGTCTCATACCTCCCTAGTTATTGCCCCTGTGTTGTCTCATTCCTCCCTAGTTATTGCCTGTGTTGTCTCATCCCTCCCTAGTTATTGCTTGTGCTGTCTCATCCCTCACAGTTATTGCCCCTGTGTTGTCTCATCCCTCCTTAGTTATTGCCTGTGTTGTCTTATCCCTCACTAGTTATTGCTTGTGTTGTCTCACCCCTCCCTAGTTATTACATGTGTTGTCTCATCCCTCCCTAGTTATTGTCTGATCCCTCCCTAGTTATTGCCTGTGTTGTCTGATCCCTCTCTAGTTATTGCCTGTGTTGTCTCATCACTCCATATTCATTGCCCCTATGTTGTCTCATCCCTCCCTAGTTATTGCCCCTGGTTGTCTCATCCCTCCCTAGTTATTGCCCCTGGTTTTCTCATCCCTCTCTAGTTATTGCCTGTGTTGTCTCATCCCTCCCTAGTTATTGCCCCTGTGTTGTCTCATCCCTCCCTAGTTATTGCCCCTGTGCTGTCTCATCCCTCCTTAGTTATTGCCTGTGTTGTCTTATCCCTCACTAGTTATTGCTTGTGTTGTCTCACCCCTCCCTAGTTATTACATGTGTTGTCTCATCCCTCCCTAGTTATTGTCTGATCCCTCCCTAGTTATTGCCTGTGTTGTCTGATCCCTCTCTAGTTATTGCCTGTGTTGTCTCATCCCTCCATATTCATTGCCCCTATGTTGTCTCATCCCTCCCTAGTTATTGCCCCTGGTTGTCTCATCCCTCCCTAGTTATTGCCCCTGGTTTTCTCATCCCTCTCTAGTTATTGCCCCTGGTTGTCTCATCCCTCCCGAGTTATTGCCCCTGTGTTGTCTCATCCCTCCTTAGTTATTGCCTGTGTTGTCTTATCCCTCACTAGTTATTGCTTGTGTTGTCTCACCCCTCCCTAGTTATTACATGTGTTGTCTCATCCCTCCCTAGTTATTGTCTGATCCCTCCCTAGTTATTGCCTGTGTTGTCTGATCCCTCTCTAGTTATTGCCTGTGTTGTCTCATCCCTCCATATTCATTGCCCCTATGTTGTCTCATCCCTCCCTAGTTATTGCCCCTGGTTGTCTCATCCCTCCCTAGTTATTGCCCCTGGTTTTCTCATCCCTCTCTAGTTATTGCCTGTGTTGTCTCATCCCTCCCTAGTTATTGCCCCTGTGTTGTCTCATCCCTCCCTAGTTATTGCCCCTGTGCTGTCTCATCCCTCACTAGTTATTGCCCCTGTGTTGTCTCATCCCTCCCTAGTTATTGCCCCTGGTTGTCTGATCCCTCCCTAGTTATTGCCTGTGTTGTCTGATCCCTCCCTAGTTATTGCCCCTGGTTGTCTGATCCCTCCCTAGTTATTGCCCCTGGTTGTCTGATCCCTCCCTAGTTATTGTCTGTGTTGTCTCATCCCTCCCTAGTTATTGTCCCTGGTTGTCTCATTCCTCCCTAGTTATTGGCCCTGGTTGTCTCATCCCTCCCTAGTTATTGCCCCTGATTGTCTCATCCCTCCCTAGATATTGGCCCTGGTTGTCTCATCCCTCCCTAGTTATTGCCCCTGGTTGTCTCATCCCTCCCTAGTTATTGGCCCTGGTTGTCTCATCCCTCCCTAGTTATTGGCCCTGGTTGTCTCATCCCTCCCTAGTTATTGGCCCTGGTTGTCTCATCCCTCCCTAGTTATTGCCCCTGGTTGTCTCATCCCTCCCTAGTTATTGTCCCTGGTTGTCTCATCCCTCCCTAGTTATTGTCCCTGGTTGTCTCATCCCTCCCTAGTTATTGCCCCTGGTTGTCTCATCCCTCCCTAGACTGGCCTAGTTATTGCCTTTGTTGTCTCATTCCTCCCTTATTTCTGTATATTCTTTAGATTAACTCATCCTGAATATGCATGAATTATTTGTCATTGAAAGTTAAGATACCAACAATCCACAATCCAAGTGATTTTTGGAGAGAAGAGTTAATAGATGACAAGAGCAATATGACAATGAATGTAAAGTTAAATAATTCTGCAAATTTGTAAATAGCATTTAATTCTTGATCAGATCTATTATGACTTATAGTTATTAAACAGACTGTATATCGGTATACTTACTGTATTTGGCATAGATCTACCAGCATGTAAATCAGAGAAGTCAAGTCCTGTTTTAGGAAGAGGTACAATTCCTGGGTCTGACAAAACAGCTCTCATATGGGAAACTGTCATCAAAAACACTATCAAGTTGAAGAGAATTACACATACTGATCCCCATAATCTGTAAATTATATACAAGTCCAAATCAACTGATCAATTCTATTAGCTTTAATAACAAAATTATTAATACAGTCAAACCTGTCGTAACGGTCACCTTTGTATAATGGTCACCTGCTCATAACGGTCACTTTCGTGCTCTCTCTGTGCAGTTTACTATATATTTTAATTTGATATAGCAGTCACCTGTTCAATGTGGTCAGCGGTCACCATTTACTAGTAATTTCCAGTGTAAAACTTTGTATAACGGTAAGTTCATTTTTAAAATAATACCGGAAGTGATTTCGAAAGTTCGGTATTTTTCTCAAATGTACAAAAAATCCTGAGGTGTTACAAAATATATTGTTTAATTTAATCAACTAAATAAACAAACACTATTAAATTTTGTGAATAATAAATTACATAAAGGAAAGTTTATACCCGGGGGTTATTGGAGATATTTATTCATTACGACGAGAGTAGAAATTCACTCACCAAAAATATTTTGTATCTAGTGCATCATGTCAAAATCATTAACATCCGTAAATAGGAAAGCTTTGAAATTAGATGACAAAGTGAAAGTTGTCTGTATGAGTACGTTGTAGAATCCCTGCTGGGCTTTAATACAACGGGTTATAAATCGTTGTGATCGATGGTGAGAAAAGCTGTTGGGCTGTGGGTGAGGAGAAGGGTGTTGGTCGTACCCAGATAATGAGCATTCTTTAAAGAAAACGTGAGATTCAATCGACAATTTTGAAAACAATGTTTCCAGTTCAACATCGTGTTAGTGGAAATTGTACTTTTGTTTATTAAATATCTTTCTTTATTTATTTGTATGTTTTATTCAAATCATATCAGATTGAGATAAACATAACATGTAATTAAAAATGTTTATTTACAACTACTGTAGAATATTTCGTCGAATAATCAAACCCCTTCATATAAAGGTCATTTTGTCAAACTCCCCTAGGTGACCACTATAGATAGGTTTGACTGTATTTGTTAAATTAATTAAAAATTATTAATTGTGTTATTAAAACTAATGAATTATTAAGCAAAAAAATCTCTTGCAGAGTTTTATCTCAATGCATCTTTATTAACATTTACATGTAGTTAAATCTGTAAAATCATAAATCACAAAAGAATGAATTAAAAAACACTGTTGTTATATTTATCGTACTTGTTGTTGTATCTATTTTGCAAATTTCTTTCTTTTCAGCATATTTATCATGGTTCAAATATAATAATTAAAAAGAAAATCAAAGATACATTTTTGTGTATACTCCCTTTACTTAATTTTAAAATGGAGCAAACAGGTAACGGAGCTAAATAACTCCAAAATGATCTGGAGCAAACAGGTAACGGAGCCAAATAACTCCAAAATGATCTGGAGCAAACAGGTAACGGTGCCAAATAACTCCAAAATGATCTGGAGCAAACAGGTAACGGAGCCAAATAACTCCAAAATGATCTGGAGCAAACAGGTAACGGTGCCAAATAACTCCAAAATGATCTGGAGCAAATGGGTAACGGTGCCAAATAACTCCAAAATGATCTGGAGCAAACGGGTAACGGTGCCAAATAACTCCAAAATGATCTGGAGCAAACAGGTAACGGTGCCAAATAACTCCAAAATGATCTGGAGCAAACAGGTAACGGAGCCAAATAACTCCAAAATGATCTGGAGCAAACAGGTAACGGTGCCAAATAACTCCAAAATGATCTGGAGCAAACAGGTAACGGTGCCAAATAACTCCAAAATGATCTGGAGCAAACAGGTAACGGTGCCAAATAACTCCAAAATGATCTGGAGCAAACAGGTAACGGTGCCAAATAACTCCAAAATGATCTGGAGCAAACAGGTAACGGTGCCAAATAACTCCAAAATGATCTGGAGCAAACAGGTAACGGTGCCAAATAACTCCAAAATGATCTGGAGCAAACAGGTAACGGAGCCAAATAACTCCAAAATGATCTGGAGCAAACAGGTAATGGAGCCAAATAACTCCAAAATGATCTGGAGCAAACAGGTAACGGTGCCAAATAACTCCAAAATGATCTGGAGCAAACAGGTAACGGTGCCAAATAACTCCAAAATGATCTGGAGCAAACAGGTAACGGAGCCAAATAACTCCAAAATGATCTGGAGCAAACAGGTAACGGAGCCAAATAACTCCAAAATGATCTGGAGCAAACAGGTAACGGAGCCAAATAACTCCAAAATGATCTGGTGCAAACAGGTAACGGTGCCAAATAACTCCAAAATGATCTGGAGCAAACAGGTAACGGAGCCAAATAACTCCATATCCCAGTTGAGTGGTTATGGTTATGGTGTTTAAAGTCACTTTCAACAATATTTCAGCTATATCGTGGCAGTCAGTTTTATTGGTGGAGAGTACCCAGAGAAAACCATTGACCTGTAGCAAGTCGCAGACAAATTATATTACATAATGACTAATGTTGTATCTACATCTACATAGTACGACGATCCATCAAAACTCTGATGACTACATGTCGGCGCTGCGCAAACAGACATTTAAGAAAAATTAACTACAAATATTGCATGAAAATAACAGTGAAAACAAAAATTAACCAGAGGCTCTCAAGAGCCTGTATCGTTCACCTGGTAATAAAAAAAAACAATTGGTCATATGTAAAAACTATGTCCTGCAGTGGTAGTCATCTTGGAATTACGATCAACATAAAAAACACAAAGTTTGTAAAGGACCTTCCAATGTTTGATGCACAGTTTAGGTTCAATCAGTGCAATAGCTTCAGAGATGAATATATTTCTGTATTTTCCCCATATGGTTCTGTGTTAATACTATGACCTGTGGTGGCAGCCATCTTGGATTTCCGATCGGCATAAAAAACAGAGGACCTTCCAATGATCATTCCTGGGCAGTTTGGTTTCAACTGTCCAAGTGGTTTCAGAGAAGAAGCATTTTGAAACATTTTTCCCATAGGGTCCAATGTTAAACTAAGTCCTGCCATAGCCGCCATTTTGAATTTCATATCAGAACAAAAAACGTAAAGTTTGTAGAGGAACATCTAATGAACATTCATGTACAGTTTGGCTTTAATCATATTTGTAGTTTCTGAGAAGAAGGCATTTGAACATTTTCCCATAGGGTCCAATGTTAATCTATGTTCTGCGGTGGTGGCCATCTTGGATTTCCGATCGGCATAAGAAACACACACCTTGTAGAGGACCTTCCAATGATCATTCCTGGGCAGTTTGGTTTCAATTATCCAAGTGATTTCAGAGAAGAAGGGTTTTGAAACATTTTCCTCATAGGGTCCAATGTTAAACTAAGTCCTGCCGTAGCAGCCATTTTGAATTTCATATCGGAACAAAAAACGTACAGTTTGTAGAGGACCATCCAATGAACATTCATGTACAGTTTGGCTTTAATCATATTTGCAGTTTCTGAGAAGAAGGCATTTGAACATTTTCCCATAGGGTCCAATGTTAATCTATGTCCTGCGGTGGTGGCCATTTTGGATTTCCGATCGGCATAAAAAACAGACACCTTTTAGAGGACCTTCCAATGATCATTCCTGGGCAGTTTGGTTTCAATTATCCAAGTGGTTTCAGAGAAGAAGCGTTTTGAAACATTTTTCCCATAGGGTCCAATGTTAAACTAAGTCCTGCCGTAGCTGCCATTTTGAATTTCATACCGGAACAAAAAACGTAAAGTTTGTAGAGGACCATCTAATGAACATTCATGTACAGTTTGGCTTTAATCATATTTGTAGTTTCTGAGAAGAAGGCATTTGAATATTTTCCCATAGGGTCCAATGTTAATCTATGTCCTGCGGTGGCGGCCATCTTGGATTTCCGATCGGCATAAAAAACAGGAACTTTGTAGAGGACCTTCCAATGATCATTCCTGGGCAGTTTGGTTTCAACTGTCCAAGTGGTTTCAGAGAAGAAGCATTTTGAAACATTTTTCCCATAGGGTCCAATGTTAAACTAAGTCCTGCCGTAGCCGCCATTTTGAATTTCATATCGAACAAAAAACCTTAAGATTGTAGAGGGCCATCCAATGAACATTCATGTACAGTTTGGCTTTAATCATATTTGTAGTTTCTGAGAAGAAGGCATTTGAACATTTTCCCATAGGGTCCAATGTTAATCTATGTCCTGCGATGGTGGCCATCTTGGATTTCCGATCGGCATAAAAAAAAGTAACTTGGTAAAAGACATTCCAATGATCATTCATTTACAGTTTGGGTTCAGTCAGTTCATTAGTTTCAGAGAAGAAGATCTTTGAAATTTCAGCCAATCAGAGCATATTATTGGCCCTGGCAGCCATATTGAATATTCGACTGGAACGAAAAACAGTAGCTTTGTAGAGGACCATCCAAGGAACATTCCTGCTAAGTTCGGTTCCAATCGGCCAAGTGGTTTCGGAGAAGAAGCTTGAAATGTGAAAAGTTTACAGACGACAGACAACAGACGACGGACGCCAAGTGATGGCAATAGTTCACCTGGACCTTTGGTCCAGGTGAACTAACAAAAACGGACCGTGCAAAAATTTAACACATTTACAGGTATTCACAGGCCAACTAAATGTTTAGATGTTCTGACCTTGGATCAGTTGTTTAAACTGATCCAGGGACCCATCATTAACAACTGTATAAGGTAGTGAGTTCCAGAGTACTACTGCATGTGGCAAAAAACTGTATTTATAATAGTTTGTCCTGGTGGATATAATTTGATATTGTAATGGGTTATTGTTTCTTGTACTGAGAGAAGGTTGAGGAGTAAGGTAAAGTTTTGGATCCACTGCAATAAGGTTGTTGGTGATTTTATAAAGCATTGTAATTCTGTTTAAGTTCCTACGGTGTTCAAGAGTTGGCAATTGAAGATGGTTAAGCATTGCCGAAACACTGCTGGTATTGTGATAGATATGATAACGTAACCCTCATTCCGCTTGTGCTCCAGTTAGGGTTACGAATCGGTCCCATTCAACGTATGGGGTAAATTAAAATTTTCGCTAAATGAATATTTCAACTTTCTTTTTGCATATCTGGTCATAACTTATTATTCCCTACAATTTTTAAGTAATGGCGATACGAAATAAGTGTTACAGTACCCGTTTCTACCTTCACGATCGATTTAGTATTCGAAAATTGTTTCTTGTCCGCCATGGCAAATTACGTATACTCTCGTGATGGGCGGAGCCTATCCATATATGGTTCTAAATGCCAAATATGAAAAACTTTACTATGATGTTTTACTACAATTGATCCAAATAAGGATATCTCCAAAACGAGGCAAGTGCACGTGAAATAGCAACTTGTAAACAAAATGTTGGACAGAAAGAAGATTTCATGCATTCAAATTTTCAGATGGATACAAGTCTACCATGGATTGATGCAGTGTTTACTTAACACCTCAAAGTTTACCTAAATATATTTATCTTTCACCCTCGTTAATTTTTCCAACCACTTACAACGGAATTAGGACAAGAAAAACGCGCGGTGTGAATCACTGCGGGCGCTGCTCCCATAGGTTGAACGGAACCGATTCGTAACCCTCGCTGGGAGCAAAAGCGGACTGAGGGTTACGTTATCGTATCTAGTATTGTGATAACGGTTTGTCACATATCTTGCTGCTCTGTATCGATTACACTTCGCCATGACCAGGATTCAAACTCACAACTTTAGTGGCAATAGGCACAGGTAGTTGTTAATCCAACTACCATACGATTACGGCGGCCACTTATTGTCTTTGTATTTGGACAGCTTGGTGGTTGCAACCAAAAATTAATCGAGTCTTCACTGAAGACTTCAGATAAAACATACGTGTTTGACATAGCAGGGATCACAAGATGCCATATCACAACATAATCTGCATAAAACACAGCCGAGTATGTTATAATTATGCAGATAATTCCACAAGGATCAGATCTGCAAGCAGCCATTGCAGGAAATTAAATTCATCTTTCGAAATAAAAATCTCAAGAGTCGGATATCTCACAAGGGAGGTAATTATATATATATAATCATTTTATTAATAAATGATGTCGGAATGACCCTGACAGTGAAAACGGAAAACTTCTATATAAATTTCACAAAGACTACTAAAATGTCTTTGAAAACAATAATTAATATGAGTGGGCACGGCCTATAGAGAGGACGGAAGTGAACATAATAGATCTCAATCTGATATTTCCAATACTTTTCTTTCTAGTTTATTTCACAGGGACCGGTAATATCGGGGCTGTTGTGGCCGTGATCGTATGGATTGTCAATCACCACTAAAGTTGAGAGTTCGAACACCGCTCAGGCGAGTTGTACTCGATACAACATTATGTGATAAAGTTTGCTAGTTACTTACGACAGGTCGGTGGTTTTCTCCAGGTACTCCGGTTTCCTCCACCAATAAAACTGACCGCCACGATGTAACTGAAATATTCAGTATTGAAAGTGGCGTTAAATACCATAAAACCAAACCAAATCGGTAACAATCATTGCACGAAATGGTGAATGTTGGGTCATTCTCCGAAACTTTTATAATTGTGATAGTAAAGAGGGAACCCATCGTATTTATCGGCAAACATTTGTGGGGATTTATTGAATTAATGGGATAACATGTTCTTTATGCTATTCTTGAAGAAATCAAAGAGTCAAAGTATTATTCAATAATTGTGGATTCCACTCCAGATATCTCACACACTGATTGCTGATGAATTCATTTGTTTAAATCTATTCTAGAATTTATAATGAGTGATATTGAAGACACTCCTCACTTTCTAATAAAATGTCCGTCATTGGAACGAACTAGACAACCATTTATAGATAAAATTAAAGCACTACTAAATACAGTGGATAAGGTACTTTACAAGAGTGTTTATAAAAATGACATTAAATTCACTCAGTTAAAACTGGATGTCACCAGCCCTACTCTTCCAATGAGGTTTCAAACAGATGAACTGATACATGAAATTGAATCTCTTACTAGAGGACTGTGCTTTGCATTACATCATGAGCGTTGCAGACTGCTAGATATTGCTGTAAAGCCTTATTGACATGGGTATCCTCAGCGCTCCTGTCATTACTAGTTCTATATGGATGTTAAATAAAATTATACCTTTTAAGAATAAGAAATGGTTACAGTTAAACTTAATTTTACCTTTTAAGAATAAGATAATGGTAAATTTATTATAAATCTTGCCTTAAGGATAAGACTATGGTCACTTTAATATATTTTACCTTTTATGGATAGAACAACTGTCAATTTTACCTTTTAAAGATAAAGGTTAATTTAATAAAAAAATTAATCTGATTTTTTAGTATGGATGTTATTAGAGTCGACCTACACCTTTAAGGACATGACTGTGTTCACTTTGTTATATTTTACCTTTTAAGAATAAGACAACTGTCAATTTTACCTTTTAAAGATAAGGGTTAATTAAATAAAAATTTATCCTGATTTTTCAGTATTACAATATCTAGTATAAATTCTTCAATATCTGTTAGGTGGTTTTATCTTTTAAAATTGAGAGATCCTAATAAATCAAGGGTGCTGGACATATATATACTAGGGTGACATATATGTATGAGCGGAAACCATTGTGATAATTGAAGGAAATGGAAATGAACAATTTATATTATCAGTGAAAGTCTGATCAAATGCTTTGTCCAATGAACTGCAGAATACTACTTATGCAGCTTACATAGATACATTGTATATAAATTACAAAGTGAATATGGAAATTCTATCTGCGGTGGCGGAATACATATAAACGGTGGTGGTTACCGATAAAAACTAGTGGTGGAGGTTATTGGTCTTTTAAATTCCTGAATTATACTGAACTTAGATTCCTGAATTCTGAAATTGGTGTAGAATGTTCCTGAACTAGTTAATACATATATAGCAGCACACTTGCAAAAGTGGTTCTCCGAGTAGCGGAGGGATCTACACATAAAGAAGAAGAAGAATGATCCTCACGTGCAACACACGCGCACATATTAATTATACACTGCGGATGCTGTGTCTGTCCTGATTATATATTTGTGATAGTTTCTTTGTGTTGTGTTTTATCTGCCTGATGCAGTATTTTAAAGTCTCCTGCAAGTAGAAAACCATCACAATTAACATGGTGGCAGCGGAAACCAACTAAGAGACATTGCAATCGTTTTTGTTAACAGTAAGTTACCAAGATAGTGTCGATTTTATCTCGGACAAAAGAGCCACGTGTACAAAATAGTGAACAATGGCTGCCGGCTACACCAACACATTTCGCCTGCCACCATCTCTCAATGTTATAGAAGGAAATGTTTCCGAAAATTATAAAAAATGGAAACGGCAGGTTGAAGTATATCTTATGGCAAGCGGCGCCGTAAAGAAAGACAAAGAAGTGCAAATAGCAATAATTCTGAATTGTGCGGGTCCCCAGATTATTGACATTTATGATCAATTCATATGGGATGAAGAGGGGGACGAAAACAAACCGGATAAACTATTCGAAAAACTGGAAGGCTATTGTAACCCAAGAAAAAAATGAAGTATTGGAGTCCCATAGATTTTGGAACGTGCAATACCAAGAACCATTCGACAACTTCTTATCAGAGTTAAGAACATGGGCGTCATCCTGCAATTTTGATAACAAAGATAGAATGATCAGAGACAAAATTGTACTTACAGTTCAAGGAAAACTACAAGAGCTTCTACTCGTGAAGATAAACTTTCTCTTGATAAAGCTATTCAAATATGCCGTGCATATGAACAGTCAAATAAACATGTAAAAGAATTAAGAGAAAACAACAGTGCCTCACATGCAATCAATAAAGTGACACATGAAAATAAACAACCGAAAAGTAAGAAGCCAAACTACAAACAACAACCAAGAAGATTTCAAAATAAACCTGTTTTAACAACACCAAGTACTTTACATAAGGAATGTAGATTTTGTAGCTACAAACATGAAAATAAGGAAGAAAAATGTCCAGCATTGGGCGCAAGGGCCGAAAACATTTCAAGTCAAAATGCAAGAAAGTCAATGTGAACTCCGTTTCAGTACTCGATGATAGTGATGATGACCGTTGGTTAAATGCAATAGTGATGCTGTCTCAGAAAAGTCTATATCCGTCATTAAGGCTAATACCTATAAGATAATTAACAGCACTTATGAGTGCCGCTGATGTCAACACAATCTGCAAGAAATTTGTTCGCAAAGATCAAGTTAGACCAACATCGATTACACTTAGAATGTGGAACAAGACACCGATGAAATCGTTGGGCGAGGCAAATCTTACAGTGAAGAATCCGAGTACCGGCGACGAAAGAATAGTATCACTGATCCGATCGTCGTGCCGAATGGACACGCGAATCTGCTAGGTTTTAAAACCGTACAGAATATGGGTCTAATTACCATGAATAACGACCGTTTTATCGCAAACGTTGTTGTCCAAGAAATCGGTGATCTTGGAATGGCGACTTTACAAGTCAACGATGAAGTTAAACCGAAATCGTTACCGTGCCGAAAATTACCGCTGTCGCTGCAAGATGACGTGAAACGTGAAATCGACAATCTTGTTGAGAGAAATGTTCTCGTACCCGTTACCGAGCCGACTGAATGAGTAAGCCAAATGGCTGTAGTGCGAAAATCTAACGGTAAACTGTGAATCTGTATTGATCCTCAACCGCTTAATACCGCGTTGATGCGTGAACATTACCGATTTATGAGGCTTGAAGATGTACTTCCAAAACTCGCGAACGCACGTATATTTAGCAAACTAGATATCCGATAGGCGTACTGGCATGCCAAGCTAGGCGAGAATTGACCACGATGATAACACCATTCGGACGATATCGTTGGGCGCGATTACCGTTCGGATTGAAGGTATCAAGCGAAATATTTCAAAGAAAATTGACCGAAGCAGTTGGTGATTTGAATGGTACGTTTACCATCGCCGATGACATTATCATCGCCGGGTGTAGTCAAACCGACGAAGAGGCTAAGCGTGATCACGAGATGAAACTTTGCAAGTTGTATGAAGGATGCAAAGAACAAAAAATCATTCTGAATGATGAAAAGAAAGAAATCGGACTGAAAGAAATAACATTTCCTGGACACAAAATTGCAAGTGATGGTGTAAAAGTCGACGATAAGAAAGTTAGCGCGATCCGTGAAATGCCAACTCCAACCGATGTCGCGGGTGTAAAACGTTTGTGTGGAATGGTGCAGTACATGGCAAATTTTCTTACCCAATCTCGCGAACGAGATGGAACCGATTACCGAACTGACAAGGAAAGAAGTTCCTTGGAACTGGTTAAATGAGCGCGAGCTAGCATTTCAAAACGTAAAGAACAGGCTTACGGAAGCTCCGATCCTAGTGTATTTCGATACGAACAAGGAAGTAGTCTTACAAATCCATAGTAGCAAGAACGGAGTCGGTGCTGTTTTGCTACAAGACGGAAAGCCCGTAGAATTCGCTTCACGTGAGCTAAAACAGTCCGAAATAAACTGGGCGCAAATAGAAAAAGAAGCACTGTCCATGTTGTATGTACTCGAACGTTTTGACCAGTATACATATGGCCGCAAAGTAATTGTACAGAACGACCATAAACGCTAGCCGCGATTCTGAGCAAACCACTCAGTAGAGCACCGAAACGTTTACAAGATCTCATGATGAAACTTTTTAGATATGACATTGAATTCCGATTCGTGAAAGGGGTCAATTTAATCGTGGCCGATGCGTTAAACAGATCATTCGTGTGCAACGATAACGACGATGATTGTGAGCAACGACCCCGTATCATGAACGTGAATGCGTTTGATAATTTTCCGGACGCTAGACTTCTTGAAGTTAAGAATGCAACCGAGAAAGATGCGAGCTTACAATCCGTAACTGAATTAATCCTAAATGGATGGCCCGAAGATAAGGATCGAGTTCCCAATTCTGCGTTACCATTTTTCGATATGCGTGACGAATTCAGTGTAGTAGATGGCGTTATTGTTAAACGAGAAGCTATTCTTATTCCGAAATTGTTGCTAGCCGAAATGAAATCGAGATTACATAGTTCACATCTTGGATACGACAGTATGATGCGAGGAGCGCGAAACACGATATTTTGGCCGGGAATCGCGAAAGACGTAAAACAACTCGCTGACAACTGTGAAGTATGTCAGGAATAGAAACCGCGAAACTGTCGCGAAACGCTAAAACAACATGATAATGGTGCATATCCGTGGAACAAGATAGGACTAGATATTTTCGAATTAAAAGGTCGCAATTATCTGATAGCCGTAGATTATGATTCGAATTTTATCGAAGTTGACTATCTGCCGATAATGACTAGCTCTCAAATGATAGGAATTCTGAAGAAACATTTTGCGCGTTATGGAATACCGTCTATTGTAATGAGTGACAATGGTCCTCAATTCGTGAGTCGTGAATTCGAACTGTTTCTGTCGAACTGGAAAGTTAATCATGCGACATCCTCGCCGGGACATCAACAGTCAAACGGAAAAGCCGAAGCTGTCGTGAAAATCGTTAAGACTTTGATGAAGAAAACAGTCAAGGATGGACGCGATCAATTCGAAGCGTTATTAGAGCGACGGAATACTCCGAGACAAGATACCGGTCTTAGTCCTGTTGAGATGATGTTTGGTAGAAAAATGCGGACGATGCTACCGTTTCTAAATAAATGTAACGAAACCAATCGTGGACGTGAAAACCGCAAATTAACTGTCAAGAACCATCATGATAAACGAGCACGTGATCTACCGAAACTAAAAGAAGGACAATCTGTATACTTTGAGCAGAAAGAAAATGACAACTGGAAACTCGGGCAAATAATCGATCAATATAATCCAAGATCTTACGTTGTGCAAAATGAAGATGGAGTTAAATAAATAAATAAATAAATAAGTTTAATCTAACGTCGGCATGATTAAAAACAACAAGCATACAAACATAAGCTCTAATGAGCTTTTAACCGACAAGTATTAAGTATCTCCGAAATCGTGTCAAAATTAGACCCACTGACATTACCGCTAACATACGTGACCGATCACCACCTCAAAGTGTTACTACTGAAAAACATGTGAACACCGAGAACCATGAGAGAAATAACATTTTCAGAAATAGTGATGACATTAACATTCAACCACCCGAAATCCGACCAAAACGTGCGACTAAACCGCCGAAGTATCTAGATAATTATGTCAAATATTAACTGTAAATAATGTTTTCATCTTAGTATAGACTAGCATAATAGTAGTTAAAGTTTTCATTTGTGTTTGCTATTCCAATAATTTATAGTAACTGAATGAACAGTGATTTCAAAGTTTCAGTGAATTAACTGATTGACTTTAAAGTTAATATTTCTTCTTCGATGTTTGTCTGAAATTCATCGATTTAATTTTGAGTTTAAATTCATTTGATGCGAAATTATTTTCCTTAAAGAAAAGGGGATGTTGATGAATTCATTTGTTTAAATCTATTCTAGAATTTATAATGATCCTCACGTGCAACACACGCGCACATATTAATTATACACTCCGGATGGTGTGTCTGTCCTGATCATATATAGTTAAGAATAAACGTAGATAGTTTCTTTGTGTTGTGTTTTATCTGCCTGATGCAGTATTTTAAAGTCTCCTGCAAATAGACAATCATCACAATTAACACTGATCAACTGACATTTACTGTCCGAGAAATTCGAGGATGTAATCAGGTGGGACGTTTCATTAAGTTCATCCCCTTCTTTTCTCATGGAGCAAAGAATCTAGCAGAAACTGTTGTGGATTGCCTTAATGAGAACAAATTTCCACTATCAAACTGTCGTGGTCAGTCGTACGACAATGCCTTAAATATGTCTGGACGCTATACTAGAGTGCAAGCACGGATTCATCAACTGAATGAGTTCGCCATCTATGTCCCTTGTGCTGGACACAGCCTGAACTTGGTGGGAGTAAAAGCGGCAGAGTTTTGTCTACAGACTGAAAAAAATCTTTGACTTTGTACAGCGTCTGTACTCCTTTTTCTCTGCTTCTACACTTCGATGGAATGTTCTGGTATCATCTTTAGGAAACAATGTTGTGGTTAAGCGTCTGTCTGACACGAGATGGTCGGCACATTATGGTTCAGCGTCTGTCTGACACGAGATGGTCGGCACATTATGGTTCAGCGTCTGTCTGACACGAGATGGTCTGCACATTATGGTTCAGCATCTGTCTGACACGAGATGGTCGGCACAATGTGACATTATGGTTCAGCGTCTGTCTGACACGAGAAAGTCGGCACATTATGGTTCAGCGTCTGTCTGACACGAGATGGTCGGTACATTATGGTTCAGCGTCTGTCTGACACGAGATGGTCGGCACATTATGGTTCAGTGTCTGTCTGATACGAGATGGTCGGCACATTATGGTTCAGCGTCTGTCTAACACGAGATGGTCGGCACATTATGGTTCAGCGTCTGTCTGACACGAGATGGTCGGCACATTATGGTTCAGCGTCTGTCTGACACGAGATGGTCGGCACATTATGGTTCAGCGTCTGTCTGACACGAGAAGGTCGGCACATGTTGATGCTGTTCATGCTCTGTATGTGGGTTTCGAGAAATTTAACATGCACTGAACAGACAGTGAATACAAAGCGAGAGGCAGAAGGATTGAGCGAGAAAATTGAGGACCTGGAAGCGATCTTTCTCACAATTCTTTGGAATGACATTCTTGAAAGAGTGAACAAAACAAGTATGTCCTGCACTCAGAGGATGCGAACACACTTGTTGCCATGAATCTTCTTGAGTCCATGAAATTAGACAAATTTAGTGAATATGAATTGAAAGCCAGGAGTATATGTCCAGATTCCGATAATAGCGATGTGAAAACACGGGAACGAAATCGAAGTGTGCGTATTACTAGACGGATCAGAAGAAGACAGTACTTCTCAGTAAATGTGAAAGATTCAAGGTGGAAACGCTCCTTCCTGTTCTGGACTCTCTAATCTCTGAACTGAATCTTTTTCACTGATTGGAATCATTGGTTCTGATGAGCTAACCAAATGTGCATCACAAAGACCTTGAATGACGATAGCCTTTTAAATGAATGTGAACATCTCAAACACTACATGACAGGGCCTTCTTAACAGCATTACAGACCCCCGGACAAAGCAGTGCATTGCATGGGGACCCCTACCTAACGTTCTAATAATAAAACCCTAAATGCTCGCTTACTTTAACGGGATGCCATTACACGTAATGGAGCAACCGCCGAGATTTGTTGCGCTCGCTTACAGAGTTTCTGACGCCTGCATTTATCAATAATAAGATATAACATTTCCTTTTGTCCATTATTATAACAAGTTTTTATCACCTACCAATAATTTAGAATGTAATTCCCACAAAATAGAAATCCATGTTTACTTTCTCTCTGAACATTTTGAATTTCGTCATTTCCGGCCTCACTATTTGGATGTCGATACCATATTTGGCGACTTGAGGCGTGAATGTTTACATCAGCATGTAGTAAAAAATACCATATTTAGAAAAGCTCCGCCTTCCGTAGTTTCCGGTTATGGAAAACGATCGATAAATTTGAACAAAGTTGTTGCTACCTTTGAAAAGCATATATTTCTCAGCCAAACCGATATAACAAGGACTGGGATCATCAGTAATAGTTATAATGAAATGTTTGAAGCGTAAATAGTAAGTTTTTATGTTTCAACTGCAACTTTTTTTTGCTCCATTGTGACGAATGGGACCGTGTTGTAGCTCTGCCGAGACTCAAGTTTGTCACAGGAGCTACATTGTTGCAGCTACCCTACCTACACAACCACTCACAGGTATAAAAATGTAAATGATCGGTAAAATTGAACATATATTTATTGTAGTGCTACTTCTAGCAAAATCAGTGTTTAAACATTAAAAAACAGTGCAGTGCTTTGCCCGGGGGCCTATATAATGATGTTAAGACGGTCCTGATCGACCGGTGTTGGTCCGATAGTCCGAAGACCCAATAGTCCGAAGGCCCGATAGTCCGAAGACCCAATAGTTCGAAAGCCCAATAGTCCGAAGGCCCGATAGTCCAAAAGCCCAATAGTCCGAAGGCCCGATAGTCCGAAAAGTCAATAGTCCGAAGGTCCAATAGTCAAAATGACCTTCCGAAAAATCGTCCAAAGCAATGCACTGCTAAAGTAAAAATGATACGCCAGTCGATTCATTATAACGACATCAGAGAATTTTTATGCTATGATAATCTAAAATAGCATAATTCAATGGTAACATATATAGCCGTTTCATGACTTTCGAGAATAAATCCATGACTCGATTTGGCTTGGTATGGTTTGTAGTGTTTAACGCCAATTTCAACAATATTTTGTACAGTTGTTTTATTGGTGGAGGAAACCGAAGAAACCACCTACAAATCACTGACAAACTTCATCACATAATGTTGTGTCGACTACACCTCGCCTGATCGGGATTCGAACTCACATTAGTGGCGATAGACACTGATTTCATGTAGTTATATATCAAACTACCAAACGATCACGACCAGGACGGCCCAATAATAGTTTTGGTATAGATCATAATTTCAAAATGGCCATCAGCCACGGTCAAAGTTTACATTGTACATAGCTTTATGGGAAATTCATTATCATCTCTCGGAGAGGCACTAAAGACAATGAATTAAATTAAATTTGGCAGAGATGTTACCTATCAGATCATGCACAAATTATGCAACTTAGTTACAACTGTGTACATGTACACAGATATGGCAGCAAAGGCATCAATTGAAATTTCTGATCATTTCTCATGAACTTATTCCAGGTGAACAAGTCAGGATCTTGTGAGCCTCTCGGTGACTTTTTCCATTTAAGTTATAATTATTAATTATTTATGTATTTGTTTCAACTTAAATACACAGTGGCGTAGCAAGGGCAAACATGGATGCTTTCTATTAAAAAAAGGGTGCCACGGTATTTTTTTTTATCATTTAGAAAGCAACGAACCACAGCATAGTTTTTATCAGTATGCATTCACGTAGTAGCAACGCTATTGGATATTAAATGATTCCGAATTTAAATTTCTTTAAAAATAAATAAAAGAATGAATACAATTTACGGAAGAACTATATGTAGATGTTAAAATGAAATTGTAGTTGGAGCCGATATACATTTGTAATTGTAGCCACCTTGGTCCAAAAATTCGCTAGTGTAGCTAAACTGTGTTTTTTTAAGCTACTGTACTACCGTGAAGTTAGATATCCAATTTCTAACAAAGGGAATCCATCTTTTATTAACCTTGATATTCGAAGACGATTCACTGACAATGCTTAAAAACGGGATGTAAATCGTTTATCGAACTCCTGTCGGAATTAAAAAAAATAATTTTCTTTTTGGGTTTTCGCGGACTATCAAAACTTCGGGCAGTCGGAATATCGGACCATCGGACTATAAAACCTTCGGACTATCGGACCTTCGGAACGTCACCGATCGATCTAATACTAATTTGTATAGGAAATCGTTTGAGTAACCTGCAATTAAAATATGGAATGATTTGTCAATATACCATAATATGCGCAATAAGTACATATCACCACTCATGGCGAAGTGTACTTGATACAGCACTATGTGATAAGTTTGTCAGTGACTTGCGGCAGATCGGTGGATTTCTCCTGGTACTCCGTTTTCTCCACCAATAAAACTGACTGCCACCAAAACCAAGACCGAAACCAAAGACAATACAAATAGTATTTGTTCCTTTTCCGCTAAGCACGCAGTATTAAGGAGCAAGAGCAACGACTTGTTGGCTCGGAATTAGAATAATGTGTCCATGTGGAGCGACATTTCTACCCACGGACTGTTCACTGTTTCATTGAGCTAGCACTATAAAACTCCAGCTCAGTATGCTGGAGTAGTATATGGGTACGGACAAAATTGCATTTGAGGTGGTGCTCTGAGGTGGTGCATCCGGAAGTCACGTGAATGGAAGTGACATGACCGGAAGTGACGTCAGTCACGTGACCGAAAATGACCCTGTCCGGAAATATATATTATGCGCATGTGCAACCGGAAGTTGCGCAATATCCGCCCTAGTGGGCCTTTTGACCAGAAGTGACAACGTCACGTGACCGGAAGAGGCCCTGTCCGCAAGCGTCCCTGACCGGAAGTAGGTTCTGCGCATGTCCGGCTTTTTCCCGCGCTTTTTTCTTAGTAGTAGTAACAGGGCTACCAGATGTGACCCAAGGTCACTTGATCCCTTCGGGGTTCTCTTGGGTGTACGCAACCGGAAGTTGTGCAACATCCGTAATGACCGAATATCACGTGACCCCTTCGGAAGTGTCCATGGGGTGTCCTCTACGATGTCCGCGTCCTATAACCCTAGGAAACCCCGCATCCTATATTTAGCATGGTGACTGGAACTAGCCCTGGTTATCTGCCCCTTTTATTTTCATATAGTGTCTATATAGGTTGTATCGTACTTCTACTTTGCTAAGAGTACATTTATTACATATCCAAAAAGCCTAAATTTTTCCAAAGAGCCTATTTTTAAGCTTTTCAAACCACCCCTGGAGTGCCAACGTCCTATTTATAAGCTTTGTGTAAAACCGCATTCATCGATGACGTCACAGTAAACATGACGTCACAACGTTGCATGAGACGTTCTCTGCCAAATTACTTAGTCATGACGTCATATCATTGGAATGTGAGACAAAACATACTAACCTGACGTTGGTGAATGAACAACAAACTAACGTGACGTCATGCACGAATTGTCCCTACCTTATTTCTACGTTTATTCCATTGGATGTCGATAAATTTCGGGCAGTTTGTTTTTTTATTGCTTTTCAACTTTTTGTCAGCTGACCGTTTTTTTTTCAAATACTGGTTTGAAATTTAACAAAAGATTTGTTTTCGAGTACCGTAAATATTTCATTCGCCAAAGATGGCTACCTGTGACCGAAGGTCACTTGAACCCACCGTCGCCTGAGGCATTTCCCCATAATGCATCACTATACGTCATAATGAATTATACCGATAGGTGGCGTTACTATATGGTAGTTTGGTAACTTGGTAACCAAGGTCTTTCGTAACTTATTTCGTAACCTCTTCGTACCTTTTTCGTAGCTTCGCACCATGTTCGTAACTTTTTCGTAACTTCGTTCTTTTTTCGCAACTTCGTACCTTTTTCGTAACTGCGTACCTTTTTCATAACTTCGTACCTTTTTCGTAATTTTGTAACTTAGTACCTTTTTCGTAACTTGTAGCCCTTTCATTTATCTATCGATCTATGGTACTTTCAAACCTCTCAGTGACGTCATAAGCAAGCTGGGTGACGTCAATCGATCTTCCTCATTGATAGTATTAGAATTAACTGTTAAGAATAGACCCTCATCCAGACACTTGTTTTAAGTACGAACTTTTTCTCATTTTATTTTTATTTTTCATTTTTTTTTTCAATTTTTTTTCCATTTATTTATTTATTTATTTTATTTTTATTTATTTTGTTATTCTTTTTTTATTTCTTTTGATATCAGTCTTATTACTTCTGATATCTTTTTTCATACAACATTTTCAACAAGTAATAACACAAAATTCTGTACAACGGTCGTCGCTTCCACGGGATTTTCTAAGAGCCTGGTGGCTGCTGTTGATGCTGCTCTGGGATATATGGCTGCTGCTGCTGCTGCTCTGGATACTGGTTTCTTCCATATTTATGGAGCTTCGCTCACATATTAAATAATATGTGTCCTATAACCTTATTATTTTCTACGAACTAGCCCTTTTACTGGTTATTTGCCACTTCCCCGTCATTTTATTTTAATTATCTGCGTCCTATAACCTTATTATTTTCTACGAACTAGCCCTTTCACTAGTTTTCTGCCCCTTCCCCGCCATTTTATTTTCATAATTACCTTATTTATTTCAATAATTACATTTCTTACAAAAGTTTGCCACCACCACCACCTCTCTAGGACGTCTGCGTCCTATTATCATTTTCTAGCCCGCCCTTTCACTGATTATCTCCCCGCCATTTTATTTTCATAAGACATTATTTATTTCAATAATGGTTTTCACCTACGGTGTTTTCGGATATGTTGTGTGTAGTACTTCAAGGGTGTTCGCGTTCTCACTGTGGTATTTCTAAGAGTCAAATGAAATGGTAAATTTGATCCCTACTTGCAGTCTCTAACAAAAAACTATTTCAGGATGATTCTTCTCAATTCTGAAAAACAATGTATAGAGGGAGGAGGAGGAGGATGGTGGGAGGGAAGGAGGAGGAGGAGGAGGAGGAGGAGTGGGGAGGAGGAGGAGGTCTCTTTGGGTGTAATTATGACTAACACAGAAATCTTCCATATTTTCTATATCATTTCACTCTTCTACTTGCCTTTTTTCCAACTTTTCACTCTTCAACTTGGGTTTCTTCCATATTTTCCTATCATTTCACAATTTTCTTCTGTATTTTCCAAATCTTATCACTATTCAACTTGGGTTTCTTCCATATTTTTCATATCTTTTCACTATTCAACTTACCTTTCTTCCATATTTTCCCGATCTTTTCATTATTCAACTTACTTTTCTTCTGTATTTTCCAAATCTTTTCACTATTCAACTTACTTTTCTTCGTTTCTTACTCACTCACCTACACAACTCACTCAATGATATTCCCAACATAATTAAGTTTTAAAATTCTCCTGTGATTTAAATTTATTTCAACGAATTCCCATTGCTCTGAAATATATTGTGTTCTCCAGCTATTTGAACAGAGTAGCGGGCAATGTTTTCCAGTTATCAGAAACAAGCATTAACAGTTATGATATCTCCTTTATGTACAAACTGCCATGATATAACTGTAATATTGTTGAATGTGGCATTAAACATCATCAACCTAATCTTTTATTTACAAAGACATATACCTACCTACCTATCTATCTACATTTTTTATGAGAATTATAGATTTTATTCAATTTTTGCTAGTCATTTTCCTATCTTGATGAGTTTCAGATTTCCACAATCAAATTTATTTTACATAACAGCCTAACACAGTGTTCTATTTTTAGAACAGTATGAAAACTTACTTCCTGAACAGGGTTTTAGTATATTTTACCTGCCAAAGGCAAGCAAATATCTGTATATAAGTTTAAATATATCTATTTTACTGCCAAGGGCAAGTAATTCTCTGTATATAAGTGTAACAATCGATTTCCAAATAGCCATTTCTTGATACGTATTATATAGTATTTCTCTTTCTGCACAGGTATATGTTCACATACAGAGCTGTAACTTATTCCTCCACATAAAGAGTTATGCCCCCTACTGTAGTGTTAAACCTCCACATAAAGAGTTATTTCCCCTACTTTAATATTATCCTTGCACATACAGAGTTGTAACTTATTCCCCACATAAAGAGTTATGTCCCCCCTATTACAGATTTATCCCTTCAGATACAGAGTTATTCCCCCTTACTGTAGGGCATAATGTTATGTACCCATACTGTAGTATTATCCTTGCACATACAGAGTTGTATTTTATTCCTCCACATAAAGAGTTATGTCCCCTACTACAGTGTTAAACCTCCACATAAAGAGTTATTTCCCCTACTTTAATATTATCCTTGCACATACAGAGTTGTAACTTATTCCCCACATAAAGAGTTATGTTCCCCCCCCCCCCCCCCCCCATATTACAGATTTACCCCTTCAAATAGAGAGTTATTCTCCCTTACTGTAGAGCATAATGTAAACTTAAATAAATTACAGGCAGTATTAATTGTTTTGTAAAAAAAAAAAAAAAACATTCTTCCATATTTTCCCTATCATTTCACTATTCAACTGATTTTTCTTCCATACTTTCCAAATCTTATCACTATTCAACTTTCTTTCCTTCCATATGTTCCATATCTTTTTTTTTTTTTCATTGTTTCTAATGATTCTCTCAAATCAAATGTTCTTCTCTTTTTGCTGATTTTCCAAGATTAATTCTGTTTTGCTGATTCTGGAAATATAAAAGAATGATTAAAATCCTAACTTCATACGCTATGACTATGGTATTGTGGTGTTTACTCTCAGAACAGTGAAATCTATATAAGCATATTAAAACTCTGTAAAACGAATATAACTTGCAACGTTACTTGTTTTCCGCGTACATGACGTCATAAGAAATTTCATTTTACCGTACTTTTTTTCAAACTGCAACGTTTGAAATGCAACGTAGCTTGTTTTCCGCGTACGCGACGTCATTTTCCGCGTATCATTTTCCCGTACTTTAAAAAAAATAATAATATAATTTTCGTCACAATCTATTTTTTACAAGTTTTATTATTTTCCTAAATTTTCATTTTCGGCCCAGAATGTATTTTACTATCAATCCTACAGCATGTTATAGCTTCTCAATGCAACCACATTAATACAATGTTCCCCAATGAGATGGTCTTAGCTCCTCTACAAAAGCTGAAGATTAAATATGAATTGTCTTACCAATCTACTACCAGGCTGAAATATATTGATGCATTTGACCAATTGCTGATCATCCACCAGTGAACGTCTACGGTTGATAACACTGTACGATCGTCGATACATTTCACCATTTTTATCTGATACTATGTAGTAAAACATTTCCCATCATTAATAAAAAAAAATCATCATTAAATAACTAGTGTCCAATTAAAATGTTTATAGTATTACATGTGTGGATCCTGTTTACGTGACACAGACAACAATAGCAGTGACTATATTACATAAAATACATTACAGTATAGAGGTTCCCAAAACAAAGAAAAACGAATTATTGGTTTTCAAAATATAATAGAGTTCTTCATCATTACTCTGTGAGTATGGCGGCAGCCGCATGTTAGGGGATTAATCAGTACTTCGACTGTTTTGAGGATGTGCAGGCCATCATAATTTGGGAAAGGTGTGCTACCGGAAGTGACGTCACCGTAAAGTACGTCACCTGAAGTCACGTGAACGGAAGTGACGTGACCGGAAATGACGTCAGTCATGTGACCGGAAGTGACGTCATAACCTTTGGTAAAACCTATGGTAATAGTAACAACCACAGGATACTTTCTAGCAGTACATGGCCCATACCTAGCTGATGCTAAAAACAATGATGCCTCTATCCTTACTCATATTATCAAGAACAACATAGATGACATCAAACACGGGGTTAATGAGAATGACATTTTTATAGTAGACACAGGTTTCCGTGATGCATTGCCACTTCTTGAAGAGATTGGAATAAAAGGAGAGATGCCAAAGTTTTTGAAGAAAGGTGAAAAACAAATGTCAACAGAGGATGCTAATCTTAGTAGGCTAGTTACGAAGGCAAGTTGTTTTTACCTCTGAATGGATTGATTGATTGATTTATTGATTTTTGGTGTTTTAACGCCACTTTCAACAATATTTCAGCTATATCATGGCGACCAGTTTTTAATGGTGGAGGAAACTGGAGTACCCGAGAGAACCACCGACCATGGGCAAGCAACTGGTAAACTTTATCATGGCGTATGAAGTTAGGATTTTAATCATTCTTTTATATTTCCAGAATCAGCACAACAGAATTAATCTTGGAAAATCAGCGAAAAGAGAAGAACATTTGATTTGAGAGAATCATTGGAAACAATGAAGAAAAAAGATATGGAACATCAGTTGAATAGTGAAATGATATGGGAAATATGGAAGAATGTTTTTTTTTTTTTTTTTACAAAACAATTAATACTGCCTGTAATTTATTTAAGTTTACATTATGCCCTACAGTAAGAGGGAATAACTTTGTATCTGAAGGGATAAATCTGTAATAGGGGTGACATAACTCTTTGTGTAGGGAATAAGTTACAACTCTGTATGTGCAAGGATAATATTAAAGTAGGGGAAATAACTCTTTATGTGGAGGTTTAACACTGCAGTAGGGGGCATAACTTTTTATGTGGAGGAATAAAATACAATTCTGTATGTGCAAGGATAATACTACAGTACGGGTACATAACATTATGCCCTACAGTAAGGGGGAATGACTCTGTATCTGAAGTGATAAATCTGTAATAGGGGGGACATAACTCTTTATGTGGGGAATACGTTACAACTCTGTATGTGCAAGGATAATATTAAAGTAGGGGAAATAACTCTTTATGTGAAGGTTTAACACTACAGTAGGGGACATAACTCCTTATGTGGAGGAATAAGTTACAGCTCTGTATGTGGACATATACCTGTGCAGAAAGAGAAATACTATATAATACGTATCAAGAAATGGCTATTTGGAAATCGATTGTTACACTTATATACAGAGAATTACTTGCCCTTGGCAGGAAAATAGATATATTTAAACTTATATACAGATATTTGCTTGCCTTTGGCAGGTAAAATATACTAAAACCCTGTTCAGGAAGTAAGTTTTCATACTGTTCTAAAAATAGAACACTGTGTTAGGCTGTTATGTAAAATAAATTTGATTGTGGAAATCTGAAACTCATCAAGATAGGAAAATGACTAGCAAAAATTGAATAAAATCTATAATTCTCATAAAAAATGTAGATAGATAGGTAGGTAGGTATATGTCTTTGTAAATAAAAGATTAGGTTGATGATGTTTAATGCCACATTCAACAATATTACAGTTATATCATGGCAGTTTGTACATAAAGGAGATATCATAACTGTTAATGCTTGTTTCTGATAACTGGAAAACATTGCCCGCTACTCTGTTCAAATAGCTGGAGAACACAATATATTTCAGAGCAATGGGAATTCGTTGAAATAAATTTAAATCACAGGAGAATTTTAAAACTTAATTATGTTGGGAATATCATTGAGTGAGTTGTGTAAGTGAGTGAGTAAGAAACGAAGAAAAGTAAGTTGAATAGTGAAAAGATTTGGAAAATACAGAAGAAAAGTAAGTTGAATAATGAAAAGATCGGGAAAATATGGAAGAAAGGTAAGTTGAATAGTGAAAAGATATGAAAAATATGGAAGAAACCCAAGTTGAATTGTGAAATGATATGAAAAATAAGGAACAAACCCAAGTTGAATAGTGGTAAGATTTGGAAAATACAGAAGAAAATTGTGAAATGATAGGGAAAATATGGAAGAAACCCAAGTTGAAGAGTGAAAAGTTTGGAAAAAAGGCAAGTTGAAGAGTGAAATGATATGGAAAATATGGAAGATTTCTGTGTTAGTCATAATTACACCCAAAGAGGCCTCCTCCTCCTCCTCCTCCCTCCCTCCCAACATCCTCCTCCTCCTCCTTCCTCTATACATTGTTTTTCAGAATTGAGAAGAATCATCCTGGAATATTTTTTTGGTAGAGAGTGCAAGTAGGGATTAAATTTACCATTTCATTCATTTGGCTCTTAGAAATACCACAGTGAGAACGCGGACACCCTTGAAGTACTACACAACATATCCGAAAACACCGTAGGTGAAAACCATTATTGAAATACATAATGTATTATGAAAATAAAATTGCGGGGAGATAATCAGTGAAAGGGTTAGAAAATGATAATAGGATGCGGACGTCCTAGAGAGGTGGTGGTGGTGGCAAACTTTTGTAAGGGGAAGGGGCAAATAACCAGTAAAAGGGCTAGTTCGTAGAAAATAATAAGGTTATAGGACACATATTATTTAATATGGGAGCGAAGCTCCATAAATATGGCAGAAACCAGTATCCAGAGCAGCAGCAGCAGCCATATATCCCAGAGCAGCAGCAGCAGCCATATATCCCAGAGCAGCAGCAGCAGCCATATACCCCAGAGCAGCAGCAGCAGCAGCAGCCACCAGGCTCTTAGAACATCCCGTGGAAGCGATGACCGTTGTACAGAATTTTGTGTTATTACTTAAAAAATATCAGAAATAATAAGACTGATATCAAAAGAAATAAAAAAAGAATAACAAAATAAATAAAAATAAAATAAATAAATAAATAAATGGAAAAAAAATGGAAAAAAAATGAAAAAGAAAAAAAAATGAGAAAAAGTTCGTACTTAAAACAAGTGTCTGGGTGAGGGTCTATTCTTAACAGTTAATTCTAATACTATCAATGAGGAAGATAGATTGACGTCACCCAGCTTGCTTATTACGTCACTGAGAGGTTTGAAAGTACCATAGATCGATAGATAAATGAAAGGGCTACAAGTTACGAAAAAGGTACGAAGCTACAAAAAAGGTACAAAGTTACGAAAAAGGTACTAAGTTACAAAAAGGTACAAAATTACGAAAAAGGTACGAAGTTACGAAAAAGGTACACAGTTACGAAAAAGGTACGAAGTTACGAAAAAGGTACGAAGTTACGAAAAAGCTACGAACATGGTGCGAAGTTACGAAAAAGGTACGAAGAGGTTACGAAATAAGTTACGAAAGACCTGGGTTAGGAAATTACCAAGTTACCAGATAGTAACGCCACCTATGGGTATAATTTATTATGACGTATAGTGATGCATTATGGGGAAATGCCTCAGGCGACGGTGGGGTCAAGTGATCTTCGGTCACAGGTAGCCATCTTTGGCGAATGAAATATTTACGAAAAAAAATCTTTTGTTAAATTTCAAACCAGTATTTGAAAAAAAAACGTTCAACTGACAAAAAGTTGAAAAGCAATAAAAAATAAACTGCCCCAAATTTATCGACATCCAATGGAATAAACGTAGAAATAAGGTAGGGATAATTCGTGCATGACGTCACGTTATTTTGTCGTTCATTCACCAACGTCAGGTTAGTATGTTTTGTCTCACATTCCAATGATATGACGTCATGACTAAGTAATTTGGCAGAGAACGTCTCATGCAACGTTGTGACGTCATGTTTACTGTGACGTCACCAATGAATGCGGTTTTACACAAAGCTTATAAATAGGACGTTGGCACTCCATGGGTGATTTGAAAAGCTTAAAAATAGGCTCTTTGGAAAAATTTAGGCTTTTTGGATATGTAATAAATGTACTCTTAGCAAAGTAGAAGTACGACACAACCTATATAGACACTATATGAAAATAAAAGGGGCAGATAACCAGGGCTAGTTCCAGTCACCATGCTAAATATAGGACGCGGGGTTTTCTAGGGTTATAGGATGCGGACGGCGTAGAGAACACCCCATGGACACTTCCGAAAGGGTCACATGACCTTCGGTCATTACGGATGTTGCACAACTTCCGGTTGCGTACACCCAAGAGAACCGCGAAGGGATCAAGTGACCTTGAGTCACATCTGGTAGCCCTGTTACTACTACTAAGAAAAAAGCGCGGGGAAAAGCCGCCTGCGGACAGGGTCTCTTCCGGTCACGTGACGTTGTCACTTCCGGTCAAAAGCCCCACTAGGGCGGATATTGCGCAACTTCCTGTTGCGCATGCGCATAATATATACTGCCGGACAGGGTCACTTCCGGTCACGTGACTTCCGGTTGCACCACCTCACAGCACCACCTCAAATGCGACTTTGTCCGTACCCATATACTACTTGCTGGTTTAGTACAAAGCGGGCATATTCTTCATACCCTCCAAACCAGACCTGAAGCTGCTAAGGTCTGGAACCTGTGCTACTGCTGCCGGGAAGTAGTTGCTACTTCTAATGGTGCGGGGGGGAAGAATACTTATATATGTTTTTTTGAAGTTGCAATTTGTTTATATTTATGTTCCCCTCTAGTACGTGTGTCACTTTTGGTTAAGTATGTGCTTGGGTCTATAGCCACTTGGTTGTTAATGATCTTATATAGCATGGTGACTCTGTCTTTGGCTCTTCGTTAACTCAGAGGCTCCCAATTTAGTGCGTCTAGTATGTTTGTAACACACCCTGGTTCTTTACTCCTGTTATTCTTGTAAACAAAACGTGCTGCTCTTTTTTGCACTTGTTCTGTCCTCAATCAGATCTTTGCTATGAGGATCCCAGCATGTGGATGCATATTTATGTCCCCCAAACAAAGTTTGGGAGACATATTGTGTTTGCTCCGTTTCTTCTTCTTATTATTATTATTATTATTCTTTCTTTCTTTCTTTCTTTCTTTCTTTCTTTCTTTCTTTCTTTCTTTCTTTCTTTCCTTCTTTCTTCCGCCAAAAGTTTGTCCGACACATTTCTCGGCGACTACTGAACGGAAATCAATGAAACTTCACAGGAATGTTAAGCACTATAAGTAGATGTGCAGACTACTTTCGGAATTTTCAAAATAACCGCCGTTGCCATGGAAACGGCCAAAATGCTAAACAATTGAAAAACACAAAAATGATCATAGCAGGTTACTCGCCTAACAGAAATTGATGGAACTTGTTAGGAACAACATCCACATCTAGTGGAACGAGATAAGCCAAAAAAATCGGAATCGGTTGGACAAACTGTGTTGCAGTTGCCATAGAAACAAAAAACGGGGGGATTCCTTTCATCAAACTTCATGAAACTTTGTAGAAATATCCACCATAGTGTGTGGCAGTTTTTGGGGGTTGAAAAACTTCAAAATGGCGGCCGTTGCCATGCTAACCAAGGTGCAAAAAATGTTAAATTCAAACCGTACAACGGATCCTTTTGAAATTTGACACAAAAATAGATCATCACTCAAACTTGTGCTCTTTGTTTTTAAAATTTTCAAAATGGCCACCAATATCAAAATAAAAAAAAATCGTTAAAAATTCAAAAATGAACAGATTTCAACGTAAATGGATATTTACAGGGAGTAATACATGCTACACCATATGGCGACCATTTTGGTTTGGTATGGTGGCTATTTTGAACCAAAAATGGCCGCCAAAATACAAAGATCCTCCGATTTGGGCGAAATTTGGCTTTCAAGTAGATTATGATGTTGCGAATTGATATCCATCGTTTGGGAGCCATATTATGATCCTTAAGATCATATCATATCTTGTTATTTCTTGCTATGTTCTCACACTATTCTTCATTCATACCACGTACTTGTATTGTTCGTTTGGGGGACATTTGTAACGCTCTGCGTTACAGTAACCAATATTCCAATGTGGGTCTTACCATTGTAGTGAAAGTGTGTTGTTTTACTTTCTGAGTTCACCCATGCATTCGCTTAATAAAACCTAGTGTTTTGTTGGCCTTGTTAGTGATGTTGTTGATGTGTGCGTTCCAAGTGAGATCTTTACCTATGGTAACGCCTAGGTATTCGTTTTCTTCAACAACTTCTAATATGTGATTGTGGATGGTATAATCTTGTTTGATGGTTTTGCGTTTTGTACCAGCTCTTATGACAAAACATTTATCTGCATTAAAAGCCATTTGCCATTTGCTTTCCCAATTTTGTAACATGTCAAGATCTTCCTGGAGTTTATTGGTATCTGATGTTGTATTTACCTCCCTATACAATATACAATTGTCTGCAAAGAGCTTGGCTGAAGAGTGTAAGTTTTCAGGTAAGTCGTTTATGTAGATCAGGAATAATAGTGGGCCCAAGACTGTACCTTGGGGCACCCCTGAGTCAACTGTGGCTGTAGATGATTTGACCCCTTCTAAAAGTACAAGTTGCTTGCGGTCATGTAGGAATGAGTGAATCCATTGCAGTGTGTTGCTGCGAATGCCATAATAGCTAAGCTTGTTTAATAGTCTTGTATGCGGCACTTTATTAAAGGCCTTCGAGCAGAATTATATCAATTTGTTTGTTATTTGCTGCCCTTTTGGTGATGTCATCAAGGGTCTCTAACAACTGGGTTTCGCAAGATCTTCTAGCTCTAAACCCATGTTGTGAATCTGATAGTATGCTATGGATATTTAGATGTTTCATGATACTTGAATTTACTATATGTTCGAGTGTTTTGCATAGTATAGATGTTAATGACACCGGTCGATAATTAGATGCAGTGTTTTTGTCACCTTTTTTAAATACAGGTACTATGTGTGCTTGCAACCAGTCATTAGGCAGTTTACCTTAATCTAAAGATGTTTGAAATAGGAAGGTGAGAGCCGGAGTGAGTTCTAGTGCCAGTTCTTGTAAGTATATCTAGCATGTATGTTGTCTGATCCTGTGGCTTTGTGTGGTTTAATGTTTCTCAACAATTTATATAGCCCATTTTCAGTGATTGTAATGTTTTGCATTGCATAATACGGTGATGGTCCCTTATGTGGTATGTTTGTATGGTCTTCCTGTGTATACACAGATTTAAATTGTGCGTTTAATATTTCTGCTTTGTCTTTTGCTTCACTGTGTAGGTATCCTTGGTTGTCTCTTAATGAGTTTTTTGCTCTTGATATAGCTGTAAAATTGTTTATTGTTGTCTTTTAGCTTTGGACTGATGATGTCGTATAAGTACTTGTTATGTGCCTGTCTGGTGGTTTTTTGAGATAGTGATTTTAGCCTCTTGTATTTTGCCCAGTCTTATTCAGAATTAGACCTCCGGGCTTTGTTATATGCTTTCTTTTTGCGTCTTGATAGTTTCTTGATTGTAGTATTTTCCGGGGTCAAGTCATTATTCCGACAGCCCATTTCTCCGACCACCAATTATTACGACAGCCCATTTCTCCGACAACCCATTATTACGATAGCCCATTTCTCCGACAACCCATTATTCCGACAGCCCATTACTCCGACAATGACAAATATCTACATTAATTTTGTGATACTTTTAAAATCTGGCCCTGGCGCCATAAAACATAAGAATTTTCTTAAGTATGAGAAAATTCTCAACTGCCATGGTAACGTAGAAATGCTCACATATAATTGGCTGAGAATGACAATTTCCATTAATCCGACAACGCACATTGTCAAATAGAAATAAAACGAGTGTCACATACCCTCGGGTAAACGTTTTGGGTACTGTGCAATGGCGACAATCTGGATACAAAATGAGGATATGACATACTAAGGGCTCATTTATACTTCCCTAACGACGGTCGCCGGACGATCGGCCGATGGACGCGCAACAGTCGCAGGAATAAATTCAAATATTTAAATGGCCATTACACAATGTGTTTTCTATGGCATTTCTACACAAATTCCTATACTTTTTAATAATAAACAACAAAAGGTGCAAATCGCGAGACAATCGTGTGATGTTCATACGACGGTTGCACGTTTTAAATGAACATTATACAATTGCGTTTTCCTATATACCCTTTTAAAACAAACATTAAAAGGCGAAAATCGCGCGATGGTCGTGTGATAGTCGCCGATGAAGTTTAAATTAGCCCTTATGATATGTGCTGTACAAGTACATTTACAAAGGTTCACTTCAGATTGATTACTTTTTTGTTCGGACTCGCTCACACCAAAGCATATTGATTGAAAATTTGGAAACAAGAACATGTGTCTCTACGACACTTATGTCCCGCTCGGCACTTTTCGGTCAAAACCATAATCTTGCCTGAAGATCTAGAATGGTATATCATGATGTACATGTGTATCAAGTTTCACGGTGATATGATCACATCTTCATAGAACTATAGCTTCAACACAAAGGTAAATCTGAGGCAAAGCGTCAAAAGTTTCCAAGTTCATCCAACCGTGAAATATAGGTCACAGTCATCTTATTCTTCCACAGTTTACATTTCACATCATGATGTACATGTGTACCAAGTTTCGTGGTGATATGACCACATCTTCATAAAATTATAGCTTCAACGCAAGGGTAAACCTGAAGTGTGGCGGACGAACGAACGAACGAACGAACAGACGGACGAACGGACGCACAGACCGAAAATCTACTTGTCTCCCAACAAAGTTTGCGGAACATAAAAATGCTCCCTCAATATCTTCTTCTTCATTCACCCTCTTCACACTTCATTTGTTAAAGGTCGCCTGCTTATGAAATTATTCAAAGACAAAAATTAGCCCTCAGCTTAATTCCTCTTCGTTTTCTGATGAACCTTTCCACCCAATTTCTCGGAGACGACAGGTTGAATCTTAAAATAATTTCAAATAATCAAGACAAGAGGCTCCCAGGAGCCCGAATCGCTTACCTGGGCCCTAGCGTTAATCATTTTGATTTAAAATGGCAATCGATGTTTTTTCTCGCCACTGGCATTTTATCTTGAAATTTTGAAATCTGTACAAGAATAAAATTTTAATGTTATTCGGTCTTTACTATTTAAAAAGATAGCATCTATATAAATGCGTCTATTCCCATATAGTCTGTATTTCAATAATGATTTTGTTCATTCTTTAATTTCCGTTCAGTTTTTTGTTGACATATTTGCAAAAGTCCACAACTTCTACAGTGCAAAGTAATATGTAGAATAAAATAAGATAAGAAAAGAAGAATTACATTTGAAATATACCAAACAAAGTTACTCGGAAGTCACCCCTTGATCTGTAGAGTGTCACTGGTCTTCAGATGACACGAAGTCGGTTTTAGCTCTCTTGCCAGCCATTTTTATTGTCTGTTCTTCGACCATTTGACAGTCTATTTACCATTCATTGACAGGACTATGTGAGATTATTTCATTGTCATCACTTGGCGTCCGTCATCTATTAACCTTTCACATTTTCATCTTCTTCTTGAGAACCACTGAACAGAATTTAACCAAACTTTACATAGATGTTCCCTATGAGGTCCAACACAAGAGGTTTCACATGTACTTGTCGTATTAAAAGTCGTAAAACATATTTCCGCCATGGGGCTTAAAAGATTCTAATTGGCATTCTCAAGGACAAGAAATTTGGTATATAATTGATGGATTGATTTTTGGTGTTTTAACGCCACTTTCAACAATATTTCAGCTATATCATGGCGACCAGCTTTAGTGGTGGAGGAAGCCGGAGTACCCGGAGAGAACCACCGACCCTGGGCAAGCAACTGGTAAACTTTATCACTTGCGGCTGCGAGTCGAGTGCACCCTTTTTTGTAATTTACAAAGCCAGGCGCGAACCCACGCCGTATTGGTGATAGGCTTGTATGAGTTGTTAGATCCAACGACCTAACTCATTGAGCCACCCGGGCCCCTAATTTAGTATATGTGTTGCAATCTACATGATTAAGGTCTTTAACAAGTGGTGTTACTATTTGTATCATTTTTAATTTCAAAATGACCAAGCGAAGGTCAACGTGTATATTGAAACTCTATATGGTGTTTTTTTCATGCCATTTTGAATTTCCAAATGAGTTTTCATTGAAACTCTATTAAGGATGGTCACTCCTGAATTGGTTTATATCAAGGATTTTATAAAACCTGCAGAAATTGATAACATATTATTTACTAAATAAAATTGTAAAAAGAAACATATAGGTCCGTGTGCTTATTTCCGAGATATAAGACGTTAAAAATTTGGCGGGAAACCTTATAATATAATAAAATATAGAGGAGTTCCCTCTATATTTTACCTTGACTTAACATGTGGACAGTTTTAAGTCTTAAAAACAAGGAAATTGTATCAAGAATTTAATAGAATTTTAAACAATGGTATTTTATTATCTAAAGAAGCTATTCCTGCAATAAAAAATGGGAGTCAGTGTGTAAAATATCTGGTGCCGCTTAAATGGATAAAACAAGAGGAGTTCGAAAATCTGAGAGAATTTCAAAAACATAAGGAGTGACCATCCTTAATGGGAAAAAAACATTTTCATTGATTTTCCCTCTGTTTCCCAAATTTGGAGCTGCCTTGAAATTATTGTACATAGAGCTATTTCCTCTTCACTGGATGTGATTGCCCTGTTCAGAATTGACCAAGAGCAACAAGACAAACTTGTGCAACTTTGTATTGCAGCAATCAGATATGCAGAAGCTGCGTGCTCTTCTGGAACATTTAAGTTCATTCATATTTCATCGTAAGTTCGTGTACTTCGTCGGCAAGATTTGCTGTCAATTGTTTTGTCGATTGTTGTTTGTTTTCCTGACCCCGATGTCATAAAGAAAATTCTTTGCTGAGCAAGATTATTGGCTGTCGGAACTATGGGCTGTCGTAATAATGGGTTGTCGGAGTAATGGGCTGTCGGGGTAATGGGTTGTCGGAGTAATGGGCTGTCGGAGTTATGGGCTGTCGGAATAATGCTACGCACCCGTATTTTCCCAGGGGTTTGTGAAGGTGGCACTAGACTGCTTGGATGGACGACTTTTGTTGATGATATTGACTATCCCCTATTTTAGTTGATTCCAGATGTTCTCTATATTTATCTGTAAATCATGTTAGAACTTAAGGTATTGGTGTCTATTTTCATGTTGACAATGTCTGCGTTTTTCCACAAATATATTCATCATCAACATTATTATTATCTCATCAAACTATAACTTGTGCTCACCGTGATATAGCTGAAAAAAATTACATTTGACGTTAATTTTTTTTTAACACCTCTTCCCCACTGACATTGAAACAATGTGTTCTGTTATCTGTTATCTGTAATTGTTGTTCTGCCAATCAAGGCACACCTCCTATTAACAGGAAGTCTGTTATCTGTTATCTGTAATTGTTGTTCTGCCAATCAAGGCACATCTCCTATTAACAGGAAGTCTGTTATCTGTTATCTGTAATTGTTGTTCTGTCAATCAAAGCACACCTCCTATTAACAGAAAGTCTGTTATCTGTTATCTGTAATTGTTGTTCTGTCAATCAAGGCACACCTCCTATTAACAGGAAGTCTGTTATCTGTTATCTGTAATTGTTGTTCTGTCAATCAAGGCACACCTCCTATTAACAGGAAGTCTGTTATCTGTTATCTGTAATTGTTGTTCTGTCAATCAAGGCACACCTCCTATTAACAGGAAGTCTGTTATCTGTTATCTGTAATTGTTGTTCTGCCATTCAAGGCACACCTCCTATTAACAGGAAGTCTGTTATCTGTTATCTATAATTGTTGTTCTGCCAATCAAGGCACACCTATTAACAGGAAGTCTGTTATCTGTTATCTGTAATTGTTGTTCTGCCAATCAAGGCACACCTCCTATTAACAGGAAGAATATCATCTACTATCCTCCACCACGTATTAATAGAATAGAATAGAATATGTTTATTTGTCAATTAAAGACGCCCATGATAGGCAGTATAATTACATGAAAATCACAATATTTACATTAATTGGTATGATTAGATTGATTGGATCACAGTCACTTGAAGTTTCAAAAATAAAAAAATAATAAGAAAAACTTATTTATTATAGATGACCAACATTTTTCGGAATTTTTTGGATTTTTTTTTTTTAAACTTCAAGTGACTGTGATTGGGTTTAACATACAAGACATACAAATACATGTAAATGTACAATTTTGTCACAATCAATAATTTTGACAAGTATAGTGATCCCTGTAATAGATTAAGAGACAGCGTAATGAGTATGCAATCCACCGCCACTTATTATTAGGTTATTATTTACACGATAGTGACGAGAGTTTATCACGACATAAAATATAATACACATCTTATACTAAAATACTAAAAATAATGTTTTAAGTGAACCGGAGTTCCGGATTTATTATTTTTCTCCGAGTCTGGTTTTGTTTTAGACCACTTCCGGTTATGCACACTCGTTCACTGAAATAAATATTTAACATTATATATTTAGGCCTATAGTTTAGTTTACAGATGAGTTCTGCAACCGAACCAACACAGTTGATAGATGAGCAAGGAGACGGACGATGGATGAGTCAGGTGATACTATATTAGCATTATATCTTGGGGTAGAAAAAAAATCGATGTCAATACTTTTAATAATAATATGCAATTGTTTTGAATCATTGCTATTTTTCAATAATTTGATTTAAGATTTGTAATGACTAATAAATTGCAAATTGAGAAAAGAAAAAAAACCCAAACAAATACCAGTCTTTTACATGGAATAAAGCATTTAAAAATCTATCTTGAATTTTAAATTCCGAGTTATAATTTGCATCTAGTATTCTTTAATGGACATTGACATTGTACAAAATTAAATATACATTGTATTTATATCTATTGCTTTATTTTTATGTATGTATGTTTCTCCAGCAGTTGAAAATCAGTGTATAGATCAAAGGTGATTGCCACACACATACTGCTGATTGAATGCTCTTGAAGTGTATGCTTCTTCATTTTAAATATGAAACATTGTTTTAACTTTCATTGTACGCTTATGGCTGCATGCTGCATTTGTCGGTTCAAAAGCTCATTGCAAGCTTATGTTATGTTGTTATATATCTTGAAATAAAGCTTATTATCCCATATAAAACTATCACATTATTTTTATGTCAGTGGCTCTGTGTACAAATAGTATTAACAAAACTGTACCAGACCAGGAATTTTACTAGATGCATTGAATATGTCTATTTATAATCCGAAAAATTTACTATAGTTTTATAAATTTCTAACAAATTTGTTGAAAAGAGCAACAAAAGAAATAGATACAAAACAAACAAACATTCTTAATACAAAAGCAGTTTTGAAGATATAGTCATATACGTATATACCTGTATATTAAAGAGAACAAATGATATAATATATACATGTATATCCATATCTCTGAGATAAGTGATACTTTTACTTGTGAAAAGAAAGTTAAAACAGTGATGGTCAACAATTCTACCAATATCGACAAAACGAACAAAACCATGACATATGACATCACAAATCTAGGTCCTACATGTATATTGGGAAAGGCAAACAATGTGATAGAGTTAAACAGGTTAATGATATTCCAACCCTCTGCTCTTGGTAATTGGATCTCCAGCACATTTAAATGATAAAAAAGCTGCAAAGATTTGCTACCACTCACAGGGATGATTCCACTATATGATTTAGGGCCGCTTGGCGGCCCCAAAAATCGCCAGTGGCACCAAAATAATTGCAAGTAAATTAAAATTCCCAATTTGGAAAAAAAATACGGTATTATCGATATTTCCGAAAAATGTCCGTCAGCAATGCAGATTTTATACAATCCCATGATTTAATCTTCAGAGTGCTTTATTCAACAGCAAAATACCACTGAAAATCGGTAAGAGCTAATTTTGTAACATAGCATTGTCTTACACATGGCTGCACATGGTTGAATGCCGATGGTAAGTTTGAAAGTATTTAATTTCTATGCACACTCATTTGATCAATGCGCAATGCAGAGCTCCAGATAAGCTGCGTATTTGCGTTTTTTACGCTATGAAAACGAGTGAAAACGCATGAATTATCAGATCAGAGTGTACACATTACGCATACATATTGCTGTGTAAGCAAACTTTCCAAATTCGGAGCGTACTTGTACAGTCGTGTACATAACAATACATTTTTGTCTTTGAGAAATTCCCCGTAATTACTTCCCTTTATACTTTTCGAAGGAGAGAGCGTATACATCCGAGGGGTACCGAATGTTTGCCTTTCTAAGCATCGATGTCAAAACAGATCTGATTGGATGTTTATGATAAATCATCCAATTGCGGTTAATATTACAAATAAATGCAGTTTACGTAATAAGTAAGAACTAAAACGAAAGTAAATTTGGGAACTGTGACGTTGTTCGTTGAAAATGAGAGATTACCGAAAATGATCAAGAACATGAATAAGCGCGCTACTAAGCTCAAGAGCGCTACGGAAAATTCTATACATAAGTTCCTGACAGTTTCATCTGTGTCTAGTGACAGTATAGTTAAAGGAATCATTGATGACATTATCAAAATGACTGTGAAAACTGCCGAAGACGACGAGCAAAAAACTAAATATTTACAACATTTTATTAATAAACATGACACAATCGTGTCAAATTAAACAGAGATATACATTTCACTTGCATCCTGCGTTTATTGAATAACACTTGTGTCAAACATAATTTTAAAAGTATACATGTAAGCAATCTTTTCTGAAGTAGAGAGTACAACAGTGCAAAGGAAATATGCAAATACCCATCATTTTCAAAAGTAGGGGGTAATTACCCTTTGGACTTGAATATTATCTGGAGCTCTACGCAATGCCTAGATCGTGATAACAGTTACAGGTCATATGAATGTCTCGTAAAAACAGACATACATGCACATGTTTTAAAAATGAAAACATGTCGCTGATAACTGTCGCAACGTAAGTTACGTTTCTCTTAAAAGTTAAAAGCAGACATGTTTTCAATCAGCGAAGAACATGTTATGAAGTCCATGCAGTGTTAGTCAAGTGCCTGTGGAAACACTGTTTTGTTCAAATAGTAACACTGACGGATTTATCATCATGATGTCCAGAGTCGCAAAATGAAGCTGGTTCTTGACATGACTATCATGAGAATTTGTCAAAATGAAAGTCTTGTAAAAATAGACTTTTTAACACTCATTATCATGGACTTTGATATAATTGTATCTATCTAATTCTTTTAAGCAAGTCTACAGACACTGCAATCTTAGCAGTACTAAGCATTTAAAATATCGTATTCTGATTTAAAAAAAATGACCAATTACAAAATTTCCCAATTTGGTAAAAATAAATTACCAATTCTGTGTAGGGGACCCATTTTAATATAGCTGGAATCATCCCTGCCTCAAAAAGACCACATACGATCACAAAAATGAATGACAGCATAATCACTGACAGTATGATAGCAGAGTCAGCAAATGTTTGTACAGTGTTAAATGACTACTAGCTATTTTATGTACGAAAGTAGAATCTGTTGGTTTTTAGACAATTGCCTTTAGGACAAGAAAATCATAACTGATACTCTAAACAGATTTTATATCCAATAGTCATATTGAAATTAATGATCTTGGTGGGAGACCAGAATAAATATGTCATCAGTTTGTTGGAATAATATTTAACATCAAATTGTACCTGTAATATAATATGGAATGATAAAATTACTAGTTGTACCAGCAGATTGTCTTTTTTTTTTAGCAAAGTAAACCTGCCTCAAAGAGCCAGCTATAGTTACTAAATGATAACCTGTAGAAATAAGATATTAATAAGATTCTAGATCATAACCAGAACAATCTTTTTTCTGATAAGATGATGATGATGCCTGTCTTCAATATGAACGAGAAGTTGATGTGAATTTTTATGGTTCTAGTTAGCATACATGTACATGTACCAACAGTCAGGGACAGAGTTCTTGAAAAGATTTTGATCTTGTCAGACATTCGGACTGACAGGGCAAGTTTTGTCAGTCCGAATAATTTTTGCTATTTTTATTAATATAAATCATTTTTATATATTAATTGAATCTAGACAATGAATAGTTCATTAATGGTAACAAAACTCATTTAACTACACTGTCACATGTTCTATCTCATACTCTATTATTCTGTTGATGCTTCTAAAGGTTTCCTCCTCACTCATCTCTCTTTCACTTTCACTATCTTCCTCATCTGTTTGCTCTACAGCATTCACTGGTTCTGTCTGTTCTTCCTGCTCATTCTCTTTATCACTCTCATCAACAACTGTAACCTCAGTCTCTGTTAAGAATAAATTCTTCGTACTAGACCCCTGTTACTGTTTGGAATTATCGTAAAAGTTGCAACAAATTGTGCACCTCATACCCCTCTCGTCGTGTTGCAACCATGGAATTTTTTCAAGCCAATGCTCCTGAAAACAATGATCATGTTTATCTTCATATTTTCTGTTGTCCTCCTTGGTGGCAACATTTTTTTGCTTCCGTTTTACCCCAGGTTTAGTGTTTGGGGAGAAAGATATCGGCCATCTGGCCATTACTGAATATTTGTCCTTGACCAGACAAGATAAATTGCGGAATAGAAAAATAATATCGGAAAGGAAACAAACTTTTTACGGAAATTCTTTACCGGCTCGGCGGACCGACAAAGAATCAATTTTAATGATAATCACTCCATGATAATGAGTGTTAAAAAGTCTATTTTTACAAGACTTTCATTTTGACAAATTCTCATGATAGTCATGTCAAGAACCAGCTTCATTTTGCGACTCTGGACATCATGACTTAACATATTTTTGTCGGCCAATACTTTTAATGAACTCTGGGGACATAGCGTGATAAATCACTGCTAGACATATCACTCTTCTTAGTGATACTGATATATATCTTTAGGTCTGCTTAATCTATTTACTAATCTTGATTTATAAAAGATATTTTGAAGAAATATTTAATAGAACCAAATATATATCCAAATCACTGAGATGAGTGATACGTTTATCACAGTGATTTATCACGCTATGTCTCTGACTGTACTGTACCAACAGTCCAAATGTCAGTCAAATATTGATATACAATATCAAATATGTAATAACTTACTATTTCATCTATTTCACAGCATAATAGATTCATTTATGAGTCCAAGGAAAGGGAACCAGATATAGTTTTTGTTGGCGATTCACTTATATTGCACATGCAGTTTTCTGAGGTAAGTTCTATATTGGTGATTCACTTATATTGCACATGCAGTTTTCTGAGGTAAGTTCTATATTGGTGATTCACTTATATTACACATGCAGTTTTCTTTTTCAGTAAGACTAGTGCAGAAGGCAGCCATTGTTGACTTGCTGCAGTTATATCATACTGCACCCAGCATAGCCCTTTTTTAAAGTAAAGAATAAAGTTTATTATGTCAATATTGTTAAAGAAATACACCAATTAAGCAATGCGTTAGAACTCTACTCTTAGACTCTAAGGTATAAAAAGAGCTGATTTTTTGTATCCCTGACCTAAAGTGATCAAAGGAAATCAGTGCCGATCACCACTAATGTTGTTAGTTCCAATCCCACTCATGGTGAGGTGTACACGATACAACATTTATATAATAGTTACTGATATGGAGGGCAATTTCAGGATATACAGACTGCCCAAGGGTCGTGATACGGACCAGTACCATGACCCAAGGGCAGTCTGTCTATCCTGATATTGCACTCTATATCAGTAACTATTGTGTTTATTGCATTGAAGACCAGAATCTGACATATACAATATAAATGCATAGAAATTTGTAATCAGGATCATTGAAGGTTTCCCTAGGCGTTATCACCTTCGTTATTACCTACAGGGTAATTTGAATTGACTACAGCAATTGTTTGAATGGTGTTCAACTTAGAATGAGAAATAAAATGAGGTTATAAATAACATTGTAATTTATTAAAATGTAAGCAAACAAATATTCGTGTATAGACCAGTAGTACCAGTCTACACGGTTTTTGGACCGGTCTATATCAGCATTCCAGTCTATATCACGAAATAGTGAAGGTCACATGGAGAGTGTTCAGCCAATTAAATGTTTGATTTTTATTCTGATATGCAATAATACATGATAAAGTTTGTCGGTGACATATGGCAGGTACATAGTTTTCTCCAGGTACTCCAGTTTCTACCACCAATAATACTGACTGCCATGATATAGATGAAATATTGTTGAAAAGGGAGTTAAGCCATGATATAGCTGAAATATTGTTGAAAAGGGAGTTAAGCCATGATATAGCTGAAATATTGTTGAAAAGGGAGTTAAGCCATGATATAGCTGAAATATTGTTGAAAAGGGAGTTAAGCCATGATATAGCTGAAATATTGTTGAAAAGGGAGTTAAGCCATGATATAGCTGAAATATTGTTGAAAAGGGAGTTAAGCACCATAAGTATAACCCTAATGTTTTTCATTATGTATATGACAGATATGGGTGAAAATGTTCCAACCATTACACTGTTTAAATTTTGGTATTGGTGGAGATCAGACACAACATGTTTTATGGAGAGTAGAAAATGGTGAAATGGACTCTGTTCAGCCAAAGGTTATGTATTAAATACATTATGATAATTCCATTTTAATTTGCATGTAACTATTTCCTTGCATTTAACTGGACAGCAAAAATTAATATGTTTGAACATAGATAATTGTTCTCACCATTAAATAACTAAAAAAAAAAAAAAGCAACGATCACATGATGTAAAACAATATTTTATTTCTAATCTGGAGAAAATTTATTTGTAACAGTTTTAAGCCACAGGGATACAATGTATAATAAAGTCAGATTAAAACTAAATGAAATAATTAATTAATTTAGTTTTTTATCTCACAATAAGAAGTACATTGTATATGAATATTTAGTTGTTTAATCAATTTTTATTTAAATTAAAGGTTATAGTTCTTCTGGTGGGAACAAACAATCATGGTCACACAGCTGAGCAAGTCACAGACGGTATCATGGCCATTGTGAAGGCTATACAAGACAGACAGAAAGATGCCCAGTTAATAGTTATGGTAAGATATCAATATTGTGGTACAGTTAATAATTATGGTAAGATATCAATATTGTGGTACAGTTAATAGTTATGGTAAGATATCAATATTGTGGTACAGTTAATAGTTATGATAAGATGTCAGTATTGTGGTACAGTTAATAGTTATGGTAAGATATCAATATTGTGGTACAGTTAATAGTTATGGTAAGATATCAATATTGTGGTACAGTTAATAGTTATGATAAGATATCAATATTGTGGTACAGTTAATAGTTATGATAAGATGTCAATCTTGTGGTACAGTTAATAGTTATGATAAGATATCAGTATTGTGGTACAGTTAATAGTTATGGTATGATATCAATATTGTGGTACAGTTAATAGTTATGGTAAGATATCAATCTTGTGGTACAGTTAATAGTTATGATAAGATATCAATATTGTGGTACAGTTAATAGTTATGATAAGATATCAGTATTGTGGTACAGTTAATAGTTATGATAAGATATCAGTATTGTGGTACAGTTAATAGTTATGGTATGATATCAATATTGTGGTGCAGTTTATAGTTATGGTAAGATATCAATATTGTGGTACAGTTAATAGTTATGGTAAGATATCAATATTGTGGTACAGTTAATAGTTATCATAAGATATCAGTATTGTGGTACAGTTAATAGTTATGGTATGATATCAATATTGTGGTGCAGTTAATAGTTATGGTAAGATATCAATATTGTGGTACAGTTAATAGTTATGGTAAGATATCAATATTGTGGTACAGTTAATAGTTATGGTAAGATATCAATATTGTGGTACAGTTAATAGTTATGGTAAGATATCAATATTGTGGTACAGTTAATAGTTATGGTAAGATATCAATATTGTGGTACAGTTAATAGTTATGGTAAGATATCAATATTGTGGTACAGTTAATAGTTATGATAAGATGTCAGTATTGTGGTACAGTTAATAGTTATGGTATGATATCAATATTGTGGTCAGGGTTTGACAATAACTTATGAGGGTTGGTAGTCCAGAGGACTACCTAAAAAAAATATTGGGTAGTCCTAATATGTCGCTGGTAGTCAGGTGAGGGCTGCAACGGGGGTCGAAACCACTAGGGGTGTATGGGGGCATGCACCTCCCCAGATAATGTAAACAAATTAGATGCAATATCCTGCCATCTGAGTAATTTCAGAGGCACACAAATGTTCATTTTATGTTTGAAAATATTGAGTTTTTTTCCAGAGAAATAAGGAAAAAAGTTTAAAAAAGCAAAAATTGGTGAGATATATTTGTTCATCAAAGCAATCATCATCATCAATTGAATCGTCCAACTTCTCGTCCTCCAAGAAAATCATGTCATTGTAGACATGTGCATCATTGAATTCAGGGACCTCAACTGTTTGTTAATTTTTGTTTATATTTATTCAGTGTCGATTATACACACATTTTAAACCCAAAATTAGTATATTCAAAATGCGTTTTCACGATCCCAATAGTCGGCCCCACAGATTGCGTTAAGAAATAGCGTATGTAAAAGGCAGAGATGTTCCGGAAATTGATTACTGATTCTCCGAGTTGTCGATATGTTTTAAAGCATACAATAAAGAGGTCGTAAGCGAGCGCTGATTTCACATTGAATATATACAATAGGAAGAGGAACACGAAAATAAAGGACTATTTTGCTGCGAAATCTAGAAAAAGTGAGTCGAGCGGTTATGCATGGCATTTTGTTTGTTTTGCATTTTATGTATCGGAACTGACAATATGTTTTAACTGTTCATAATCTCATTGAGTTTTGGTCCCTGACTCCAGGAATACATGCATCAGAAAAAAGCTTCGGGCTGGAGCTTTTTTCTGATGCATGTATGGTGTATACCCTCAAAATTTTAACGAGATTAATCTGCTAACTCGTGGTCTAGATATGGTTCCTTGTAAGTATTGTAAGTTTTCAAAATAATACCGGTTTTTTTCGAGCCAGTACCAAAGTACTGGGCTGGTGAATACCCTTGGGGACTAACAGTTCACCAGACAGAGGCATCGACCCAGTGGTAATACAAATATAAATACCGAAATTGCAGTATATTTTGGTTCTGCATATGGGTGATTTTCAAAAAAATGAAGACTTTGTGACATATATAGAGGGTGAAATTTCAAATTGGACAAATTGACATAATTTTGGTCGTAAAATAATGTCAATATGATATATTTTTTAGATTCAGTTCCTCAGTGCAATATATGAAGACACATTTTTTTTCCCCAACTTTTAGTAGCAACACAGTGTTAAAATGATAACAAATACAGACTTACTTCTTCAGAGGTATCATTTTCTTTTGGGTATGGTAAAAGACCTAAGTTTATTTCCATTTGATAATGATATCATGAAAAAGGCACATTTTGGTACCAAACTTTGTATATATCATGAGAAAACAGTTTCAGTATATCAAAGAAACACTATTTTTACTGTATATTTTAAAAAATCTGGTAATTAAAGTTTTCATACAAGCATAAAAAATATGATCTAATGAGGCTTAATAGTTGTAAATCAATTATTTATATATGCCTAATAAATATAACAAAAGTTAAGTTAAGTTGATCATTGGTGGTAAAAACTAGAGGTAACCAAATGAAAATACTGTCCATTTTTTGATGTTTTGTCACACTCCTGACACATTTTTCTAAAAGATAAATACACCAAATATCAAGCTAAATGCAATCATTGTTGGTCACAATAACTTTTTTAAGTAGTAGTACATAATCTATTTTGACTGAAAAAAGGTTTCCCTTGAATATATTTCATTTTTGCATTGTTATGATGTTATTTCAATCATATTTTATCATATTCTAAGTAATACTATAATGATTAATAAAAAATGACAACTCAATTTTCAACCATTTATACATCTTTTCAAGAGTATAGTGTTTATTGAGAATTAAATAATTCCCCGAGACAATTGCAAGCAGTTTTATGGAGGCTATATGCTTACAAAATAATCTATTTCTTAAATAAAATTGTCACACTCCTGACTCTCTCTCGAAAATAAACCTGTCAAGCTGAAAATAATATAACCAACTTATTCTTTCCAAACTAAAAGTTATATTTCTTCAAAAGCTTATATTTCTTACAGTTAACAGTAAATATTAAAAGAAGATTCAAAATTATGTTTTGATTTTATCTAATGAATTAGTGTGCTAATTATTTGCCCTTTAGGAATTTATCTCATCAAAAATGGTTAAAATGGATTTGAAATTTATTAAAACTAGCAATAGATCATATTTTCTTAGTATAACATTACTTTTTAGTGGTTTTCAAATTAGTTTCCCCATGTTTCTCAATAATTTACTTGGCAAAAAAACTTCCTACTGCAATTGCAATTGACATTTAATGTTTTTATGTCAGGAGTGTGACATAATACTGTTGAATGAAAAATTATTGATAAATTTTCAAAAATGCTATATCAAAAGAATGAAAATGTTTTATGAAAGGCATGATATATTAAGGTAAGTATTCTGTTTATCTAAAGCAACATACATCAATTTTTCATTTAGAAAAAAATCCATATTTTGACATGTTTTAAGAAAATATAACCCTTTATCATCACTTATTATGAGAAAGGTGTCATGCAATATACAAAAATACTACAATTATTACTTATTGTATATATGTAATTAAATTGAAAACATTGTGGAAGTTTGTAGAAGCATGGTTTATTTTTTTTTTATTTAAAAGATATACCTATTAAAAGTGTAACACTCCTGATGTTAGTTATTTTGATTTCCTAGCTATGATATGTCATATATCAGAGTTATTTCCAACTTTTTTCTTTGATTGGGTCTGGAGCTTTTGGAAAATAAAGAAAATTGTGAACTATTAAAGCATACAACATAGTACTATACAACTAAGATAAAATGTCACACTCCTGACATTTTTTGTGTCTCTTCTTATGCAAGCCCAATTTTACAACTATCATATTCATCCAGTCTAATACTACTAAATTATTATAACTAATGTTTTTTTACAACATATTTTGACTTTTCTGAACTAATTAGTCTCAACGATGAAAAACTATTAAGGTTTAATTTGACATTTGTACAATTTTCCAAGTTAAATTTATTCATGTACACTAATTTAAAAAATAGAATAATTTTTTGTCGCATAATCATAGGGTCACAAAACATCTAGATATTTGAAGTAAAATGGTACGAAATTATAGAATACCATCTTTCTTTAATATATTTTGTATTTTATTTTTTTTATCATCAAGGTAAGTTAAGGCAATTTAAAGTTTGTCACGCTAAAACGTCACACTCCTGACAAATTTGACCTGTTTTTAGAGGATAACTTTTTAACTGGAAGAGCAATCTCTGTGACACTTTGTATGAAGATAACTGTTACCATTGTGCTTGTTTTAAGATATTTACCTTTCTTTCATATCATTTAATATTCAAATTATTCTCTGAAAATGAAAAGTCTTCATTTTTTTGAAAATCACCCATATGGCCATTTCGAAAACTTATGTCTCATCAGTGCAGTTCAGTATGAAATAGGAAGCACACATATTATTTTTCTTTGCAATGTACAAAAAAAAAAAAACCAACAAATTTGAAAGGAACTAGCTGTTCTCCTTTATGTAAAATACTTATGTACAAAACAAACATAAAACATGGAAAAATGTCATGAATAGGGAGAAAACAAGATATTTCAAGGAGAAAACAATATAATTCAAATTTCAATATTTTTTTCACATAATATTAATGAAAAAGGTTGTAAAAAAGGTCCAAAGTGTGTGACAGTGCACAAGGTAGTCACATGTGGGTAATGTCAATGAGACAGCAATGCAAAAGGCTGAAAGCTAACATATTCATAATCCTGGAACCCGAAATGTGCAGTCAATACAAACAATTGGATACATCTTTCCACCAGCCCATGAATAATCTTGGCTGAAGTCTGTAATCTGAAATATTCAAAAATGAAATTGTGGAAAACAATCCACTATGCATGATCTTGGTGAAATCTGTACTCTGAAAAGAAAGTTAATAGGATTTTTCTTTCAAAAACACTTAATGATTTGCAGTCTCTGAAGTACATTTTTTGGTCCACAAAATGCTAGATTTCAGGAGCTTCCGGGGGGGCTTTGCACCCTGTACCCACTGGGGCCTTCAGGTAGGCCCCAGACCCCTGACCTATTATTTTTAGGTACATGTACCTTCTAAAATTTAAGAAGTACCTCCTATTATAAAAAACATTGAAACCCCTGACTATGATACTGCTGACTAACAATATGATACAGATGAAAAAACAAGCGTTGGTCATGTTTGCGTAAAGAAATAAATTTTACCAATTTCGGAAATTTTTGATTAGTTACAATACCTATGACTAAATTACAAAGCTTCAGGTAGTCCTCTGTAAAATTAGGTGGGCACCGGACTACCGTTAGTGTCGAACCCTGGTGGTACAGTTAATAGTTATGATAAGATATCAATATTTTGGTACAGTTATCTGCCTTTGTTTATATATATAGCCAGTTTAATTTTTCAAAGACATTACAGTTTTCTTGATATGGATCAATGGAGGTTTATTGTCATAAGTAACAGTCTTGATCTTTTGAGCTCTATAAATTATCTTCCATCATTTCATGATATACATGTAGCATTTCATTTCTGGTGTCTGTTACCTTTAAGAAATCAACTTTCATCAGTGATCTTGTTATATAATATTGTTATTATCTTATCTGTGTTTGCCCTATAGATCACCACAGTTGCCTTATTATGTTATCTGTGTTTGCCCTATAGGTCGCCACAGTTGCCTTATTATCTTATCTGTGTTTGCCCTATAGATCACCACAGTTGTCTTATTATCTTATCTGTGTTTGCCCTATAGGTCGCCACAGTTGCCTTATTATCTTATCTGTGTTTGCCCTATAGGTTGCCACAGTTGCCTTATTATCTTATCTGTGTTTGCCCTATAGGTCGCCACAGTTGCCTTATTATGTTATCTGTGTTTGCCCTATAGGTCACCACAGTTGCCTTATTATGTTATCTGTGTTTGCCCTATAGGTCACCACAGTTGCCTTATTATCTTATCTGTGTTTGCCCTATAGGTTGCCACAGTTGTCTTATTATGTTATCTGTGTTTGTCCTATAGGTCGCCACAGTTGCCTTATTATGTTATCTGTGTTTGTCCTATAGGTCGCCACAGTTGCCTTATTATGTTATCTGTGTTTGCCCTATAGGTTGCCACAGTTGTCTTATTATGTTATCTGTGTTTGCCCTATATGTCACCACAGTTGTCTTATTATCTTATCTGTGTTTGTCCTACAGATCACCACAGTTGCCTTATTATGTTATCTGTGTTTGCCCTATAGGTTACCACAGTTGTCTTATTATGTTATCTGTGTTTGTCCTATAGGTCGCCACAGTTGCCTTATTATGTTATCTGTGTTTGCCCTATAGGTCGCCACAGTTGTCTTATTATGTTATCTGTGTTTGTCCTATAGGTCGCCACAGTTGCCTTATTATCTTATCTGTGTTTGCCCTATAGGTTGCCACAGTTGTCTTATTATCTTATCTATGTTTGCCCTATAGGTCGCCACAGTTGCCTTATTATGTTATCTGTGTTTGTCCTATAGGTCGCCACAGTTGTCTTATTATGTTATCTGTGTTTGTCCTATAGATCACCACAGTTGCCTTATTATCTTATCTGTGTTTGTCCTATAGGTCGCCACAGTTGTCTTATTATCTTATCTGTGTTTGCCCTATAGGTCGCCACAGTTGCCTTATTATGTTATCTGTGTTTGTCCTATTGGTCGCCACAGTTGCCTTATTATGTTATCTGTGTTTCCCCTATAGGTCGCCACAGTTGTCTTATTATGTTATCTGTGTTTGTCCTATAGGTCGCCACAGTTGTCTTATTATGTTATCTGTGTTTGCCCTATAGGTCGCCACAGTTGCCTTATTATGTTATCTGTGTTTGCCCTATAGGTCACCACAGTTGTCTTATTATCTTATCTGTGTTTGTCCTATAGGTCACCACAGTTGCCTTATTATGTTATCTGTGTTTGTCCTATAGGTCACCACAGTTGTCTTATTATCTTATCTGTGTTTGTCCTATAGATCACCACAGTTGCCTTATTATGTTATCTGTGTTTGCCCTATAGGTCACCACAGTTGCCTTATTATGTTATCTGTGTTTGTCCTATAGGTCACCACATTTGTCTTATTATCTTATTTGTGTTTGCCCTATAGGTCACCACAGTTGCCTTATTATCTTATCTATGTTTGTCCTATAGGTTGCCACAGTTGCCTTATTATCTGAACTGTTTTTCCTCTATAGGTCGCCACAGTTGCCTTATTATCTTATCTGTGTTTGCCTTATTATTCTTAGCTGTGTTTGCCCTATAGGTCACCACAGCTGCCTTATTATCTTATCTGTGTTTCCCTTATAGCTTGCCACAGTTGCCTTATTATCTTATATGTGTATGCCCTATATGTCGCCACAGTTGCCTTATTATCTTAACTGTGTTTCCCCTATAGCTCGCCACAGTTGCCTTATTATCTTATCTGTGTTTGCCCTATAGGTCACCACAGTTGCCTTATTATCTTATGTGTTTGTCCTATAGGTCGCCGCAGTTGTCTTATTAGCTGAACTGTTTTTCCCCTATAGGTCGCCACAGTTGCCTTATTATCTTATCTGTGTTTGCCCTATAGGTCGCCACAGTTGCCTTATTATCTTATCTGTGTTTGCCCTATAGGTTGCCACAGTTGCCTTATTGTCTTGTCTGTGTTTGCCCTATAGGTCGCCACAGTTGCCTTATTATCTTATCTGTGTTTTCCCTATAGGTCGCCACAGTTGCCTTATTATGTTATCTGTGTTTTCCCTATAGGTTGCCACAGTTACCTTATTATCTTATCTATGTTTCCCCTATAGATCGCCGCAGTTGCCTTATTATCTTATCTGTGTTTGTCCTATAGGTCGCCGCAGTTGCCTTATTATCTTATCTGTGTTTGCCCTATAGGTCGCCACAGTTGCCTTATTATCTTATCTTTGTTTCCCCTGTAGGTTGCCACAGTTGCCTTATTATCTTATCTGTGTTTGCCCTATAGGTCGCCACATGTACAGTTGCCTTATTATCTTATCTGTGTTTGTCCTATAGGTCGCCACAGTTGCCTTATTATCTTATCTGTGTTTGCCCTGTAGGTCGCCACAGTTGCCTTATTATCTTTACTGTGTTTCCCCTATAGCTTGCCACAGTTGCCTTATTATCTTATCTGTGTTTGTCCTATAGGTCGCCACAGTTGCCTTATTATCTTATCTTTGTTTCCCCTGTAGATCGCCGCAGTTGCCTTATTATCTTATCTGTGTTTGCCCTATAGGTCGCCACAGTTGCCTTATTATCTTTGTTTCCCCTGTAGGTTGCCACAGTTGCCTTATTATCTTAACTGTGTTTGCCCTATAGGTCGCCACATGTACAGTTGCCTTATTATCTTATCTGTGTTTGTCCTATAGGTCGCCACAGTTGCCTTATTATCTTATCTGTGTTTGCCCTGTAGGTCGCCACAGTTGCCTTATTATCTTTACTGTGTTTCCCCTATAGCTTGCCACAGTTGCCTTATTATCTTATCTGTGTTTGTCCTATAGGTCGCCACAGTTGCCTTATTATCTTATCTTTGTTTCCCCTGTAGATCGCCACAGTTGCCTTATTATCTTATCTGTGTTTGCCCTATAGGTCGCCACATGTACAGTTGCCTTATTATCTTATCTGTGTTTGCCCTATAGGTCGCTACATGTACAGTTGCCTTATTATCTTATCTGTGTTTGCCCTATAGGTCACCACAGTTGCCTTATTATCTTTTCTGTGTTTGTCCTATACATTTTGTAGGTCGCCACAATTGCCTTTTTATCTTATCTGTGTTTGCCATATAGGTCACCACAATTGCCTTATTATTTTATCTGTGTTTGCCCTATAGGTCGCCACAGTTGCCATATTATCTTATCTGTGTTTGCCCTATAGGTCACCACAGTTGCCTTATTATCTTATCTGTGTTTGCCCCATAGGTCGCGACAGTTGCCTTATTATCTTATCTGTGATTTTCCTATAGGTCGCCACAGTTGCCATATTATCTTATCTGTGTTTGCCCTATAGGTCGCCACAGTTGCCTTATTATCTTAGCTGTGTTTCCCCTACACATGTAGCTCACAGGGATAGTTGTGGTGATCATATGATAGTTGGATTTAAATCTACCTATGCAATCCGTGCCTATCACCAATAAAGTTGGGAGTTTGAATCCAGCTCATGGTGAGGTGCACTCGATACAACATTATGTCATAAAGTTTGCCAGTGAGTTGCGTCAGGTAAATAGTGGTTTTCTCCGGCTACTCTGGTTTCCTCCACCAATAAAACTGACCGCCACGATATAACTGAAATATTGTTGAAAGTGGCGTTAAACACCATAACCCTAATACTAACCACTATCGGTCACATTAGTTATTGGAGAAATGGTTGATGATTTTGTTGGTGGTGTTATTGTTAACAGTTACTGTTTAATCTTTGTGTTTTTATAAGATAGTAATAAAAAATAAATACATATACTTTCAGGGAATTCCCCCAAGAGGCGAAAAACCCAATGATCTGAGAGACAAGATTAAAAAGATAAATGAAAACCTGTCATCCAAGTTGGAGAACAAACCAAATGTTACATTCCTCAATACGGAATTTTCTGTTTTCTTAAATTCTGAAGGTCACATAGATGCAGCCGATATGTATGACTACCTACATTTCACAAATGAAGGTTATAGAAAATTCTGTGAGCCATTAGTAGAGGAAGTTCAGAATCTGTTACAGACATTTATAAAAGTAGAAAACACATCAATGGAGTCATCTACTACTGCTTTAGATGAGATGTGTAATCAGGAGTCATGATAAGTATCCTTGAGTCATTGTCATGTTCAATCTAACAAATCTTATTTAGGTGTTTGAATTGTCTTCAAGATTCACTTTCATTGTATTTTGATGGTTAAGCACAGAATGTTCAAGTACAATAAACAAGAAATATTAGAAATATGAGATCTAAATTTAAGACATTTCTTTAAAATATTTTTTCACACATGATTGTTTTGTTTGTAGAAATTAGACATAATGATATATTTTTCAACTATTTATACATTGAATTATGGAATTTTAATATGTTAACAATATTCTTCAGTTATAATTGTATTTGACTTTTCTTTATTCTCACCCTCAGACATGGAGAACAAAAATGGTTCTGTATGATTAAACTTAGACTGCAATACATAGCAAAATAGGCTCCTCCCCTTTACTGCAGAACTACAGATTTATATCATTTTACTGGACAGAGTGTATTCATGACTTAACTGTCAACGTGTCAACCAATGGTGTAGCTGAGTTGATAATGATTGACATAAGGTAACCAGAATCCTTTGTTTAGAGATTGTTACCTCCTTACCTGTCATAAGCTAGACCCATTACAGGTTGGGAGGGGGCAAGTTCCTTCTACCTGTCATAAGCTAGACCCATTAGAGGTTGGGAGGGGGCAAGTTCCTTCTATCTGTCATAAGCTAGACCCATTAAAGGTGGGGAGGGGGAAAGTTCTTTCTACCTGTCATAAGCTAAACCCATTAGAGGTGGGGAGGGGGAAAGTTCCTTCAAGTTCTACCTGTCATAAGCTAGAACCATTAGAGGTGGGGAGGGGAAAAGTTCCTTCTACCTGTCATAAGCTAGAACCAATAGAGGTTGGGAGGGGGAAAGTTCCTTCAAGTTCTACCTGTCATAAGCTAGACCCATTAGAGGTGGGGAGGGGAAAAGTTCCTTCTACCTGTCATAAGCTAGAACCAATAGAGGTTGGGAGGGGGAAAGTTCCTTCAAGTTCTACCTGTCATAAGCTAGACCCATTAGAGGTGGGGAGGGGAAAAGTTCCTTCTACCTGTCATAAGCTAGAACCAATAGAGGTTGGGAGGGGGAAAGTTCCTTCAAGTTCTACCTGTCATAAGCTAGACCCATTAGAGGTGGGGAGGGGAAAAGTTCCTTCAAGTTCTGCCTGTCATAAGCTAGACCTATTAGAGGTGGAGAGGGGGAAAGTTCCTTCTACCTGTCATAAGCTAGACCCAATAGAGGTTGGGAGGGGGAAAGTTCCTACTACCTGTCATAAACTAGACCCATTAGAGGTGGGGAGGGGAAAGTTCCATCTACCTGTCATAAGTTATACCCATTAGAGGTGGGGAGAGGGCAAGTTTCTTCTGTTTGTCGATACTAGACCCATTAGAGGTGGGGAAAGGGAAAGTTCCTTCTGTCTGTCAATACTAGACCCATTAGAGGTGGGGAGGGGGCAAGTTCCTTCTGTCTGTCAATACTAGACCCATTAGAGGTGGGGAGGGGGAAATTTCCTTTTATCTGTCAATACTAGACCCATTAGAGGTGGGGAGAGGGAAAGTTTCTTCTGTCTGTCGATACTAGACCCATTAGAGGTGGGGAGGGGACAAGTTTCTTCTGTCTGTCGATACTAGATCCATTAGAGGTGGGGAGGGGGCACGTTCCTTCTCTTTCGATACTAGACCCATTAGAGGTGGGTAGGGGGAAAGTTCCTTCTGTTTGTCAATACTTTATCCATTAGAGGTGGGGAAGGGGCACATTCCTTCTGTCTGTCGATACAAGACCCATTAGAGGTGGGGAGGGGGAATGTTCCTTCTGTCTGTCGATACTAGACCCATTAGAGGTGGGGAGGGGGCAAGTTTCTTCTGTCTGTCGATACTAAACCCATTAGAGGTGGGGACGGGGCAAGTTCCTTGTCTTTTGATACTAGACCCATTAGAGGTGGGGAGGGGCAAAGTTCCTTCTGTCTGTCAATACTAGATCCATTAGAGGTGGGGAGGGGGAAAGTTCCTTCTGTCTGTCAATACTAGACCCATTAGAGGTGGGGAGGAGGAAAGTTCCTTCTGTCTGTCAATACTAGATCCATTAGAGGTGGGAAGGGGGAAAGTTCCTTCTACCTATCATAAGCTAGACCCAATAGAGGTTGAGAGGGGGAAAGTTCCTACTACCTGTCATAAGCTAGACCCATAATCATTAGAGGTGGGGAGGGGGAAAGTTCCATCTACCTGTCATAAGCTAAGCCCATTAGAGGTTGGGAGGGGGGAGTTCCTTCTACCTGTCATAAGCTAGACCCATTATTAGAGGTGGGGAAGGGGAAAGTTCCATCTACCTGTCATAAGCTAGACCCATTAGAGGTGGCAAGGGGGCAAGTTCCTTCTGTCTGTCGATACTAGACCCATTAGAGGTGGGGAGGGGCAAGTTTCTTCTGTCTGTCGATACTATAACCATTAGAGGTGGGGAGGGGGCAAGTTCCTTCTGTCTGTCAATACTAGACCCATTAGAGGTGGGGAGGGGGCAAGTTCCTTCTGTCTGTCAATACTAGACCCATTAGAGGTGGGGAGGGGGAAAGTTTCTTCTGTCTGTCAATACTAGACACATTAGAGGTGGGGAGGGGGCAAATTTCTTCTGTCTGTCAATACTAGACCCATTAGAGGTGGGGAAGGGGCAAGTTCCTTCTGTCTGTCAATACTAGACACATTAGAGGTGGGGAGGGGGAAAGTTCCTTCTGTCTGTCAATACTAGACCCATTAGAGGTGGGGAAAGGGAAAGTTCCTTCTGTCTGTCAATACTAGACCCATTAGAGGTGGGAAGGGGGAAAGTTTCTTCTGTGTCAATACTAGATCCATTAGAGGTGGGGAAATGGAAGTTCCTTCTGTCTGTCAATACTAGATCCATTAGAGGTGGGGAGAGGGCAAGTTCCTTCTGTCTGTCAATACTAGATCCATTAGAGGTGGGGAGAGGGCAAGTTCCTTCTGTCTGTCAATACTAGATCCATTAGAGGTGGGGAGAGGGCAAGTTCCTTCTGTCTGTCAATACTAGATCCATTAGAGGTGGGGAGAGGGCAAGTTCCTTCTGTCTGTCAATACTAGATCCATTAGAGGTGGGGAGAGGGCAAGTTCCTTCTGTCTGTCAATACTGGATCCATTAGAGGTTGGGAGAGGGCAAGTTCCTTCTGTCTGTCAATACTAGATCCATTAGAGGTGGGGAGGGGGCAAGTTCCTTCTGTCTGTCAATATTAGATCCATTAGAGGTGGGAAGGGGGAAAGTTCCTTCTATCTATCATAAGCTAGACCCAATAGAGGTTGGGAGGGGGAAAGTTCCTACTACCTGTCATAAGCTAGACCCATAATCATTAGAGGTGGGGAGGGGGAAAGTTCCATCTAACTGTCATAAGTTAAACCCATTAGAGGTTGGGAGGGGGGAGTTCCTTCTACCTGTCATAAGCTAGACCCATTATTAGAGGTGGGGAAAGGGAAAGTTTCATCTACCTGTCATAAGCTAGACCCATTAGAGGTGGCAAGGGGGCAAGTTCCTTCTATCTGTCGATACTAGAACCATTAGAGGTGGGGAGGGGGCAAGTTCCTTCTGTCTGTCAATACTAGACCCATTAGAGGTGGGGAGGGGGCAAATTTCTTCTGTCTGTCAATACTAGACCCATTAGAGGTGAGGAAGGGGCAAGTTCCTTCTGTCTGTCAATACTAGACACATTAGAGGTGGGGAGGGGGCAAGTTTCTTCTGTCTGTCAATACTAGACACATTAGATGTGGGGAGGGGGCAAGTTCCTTCTGTCTGTCAATACTAGACACATTAGAGGTGGGGAGGGGGAAAGTTCCTTCTGTCTGTCAATACTAGACCCATTAGAGGTGGGGAAAGGGAAAGTTCCTTCTGTCTGTCAATACTAGACCCATTAGAGGTGGGAAGGGGGAAAGTTTCTTCTGTGTCAATACTAGATCCATTAGAGGTGGGGAAATGGAAGTTCCTTCTGTCTGTCAATACTAGATCCATTAGAGGTGGGGAGAGGGCAAGTTCCTTCTGTCTGTCTATACTAGATCCATTAGAGGTGGGGAGAGGGCAAGTTCCTTCTGTCTGTCAATACTAGATCCATTAGAGGTGGGGAGGGGGCAAGTTCCTTCTGTCTGTCAATACTAGATCCATTAGAGGTGGGGAGGGGGAAAGTTCCTTCTGTCTGTCAATACTAGACCCATTAGAGGTGGGGAGGGGGAAAGTTTCTTCTGTCTGTCAATACTAGACCCATTAGAGGTGAGGAAGGGGCAAGTTCCTTGTCTGTCAATACTAGACACATTAGAGGTGGGGAGGGGGCAAGTTTCTTCTGTCTGTCAATACTAGACACATTAGATGTGGGGAGGGGGCAAGTTCCTTCTGTCTGTCAATACTAGACACATTAGAGGTGGGGAGGGGGAAAGTTCCTTCTGTCTGTCAATACTAGACCCATTAGAGGTGGGGAAAGGGAAAGTTCCTTCTGTCTGTCAATACTAGACCCATTAGAGGTGGGAAGGGGGAAAGTTTCTTCTGTGTCAATACTAGATCCATTAGAGGTGGGGAAATGGAAGTTCCTTCTGTCTGTCAATACTAGATCCATTAGAGGTGGGGAGAGGGCAAGTTCCTTCTGTCTGTCAATACTAGATCCATTAGAGGTGGGGAGAGGGCAAGTTCCTTCTGTCTGTCAATACTAGATCCATTAGAGGTGTGGAGAGGGCAAGTTCCTTCTGTCTGTCAATACTAGATCCATTAGAGGTGGGGAGAGGGCAAGTTCCTTCTGTCTGTCAATACTAGATCCATTAGAGGTGGGGAGGGGGCAAGTTCCTTCTGTCTGTCAATACTAGATCCATTAGAGGTGGGGAGGGGGAAAGTTCCTTCTGTCTGTCACTACTAGACACATTAGAGGTGGGGAGGGGGCAAGTTCCTTCTGTCTGTCAATACTAGACCCATTAGAGGTGGGGAGGGGGAAAGTTCCTTCTCTCTGTCAATACTAGATCCATTAGAGGTGGAGAAAGGGAAAGTTCCTTCTGTCTGTCAATACTAGACACATTAGAGGTGGGGAGGGGGCAAGTTCCTTCTGTCTGTCAATACTAGACACATTAGAGGTGAGGAGGGGACAAGTTCCTTCTGTCTGTCAATACTAGATCCATTAGAGGTGGGGAGGGGTGAAAGTTCCTTCTGTCTGTCAATACTAGATCCATTAGAGGTGGGGAAAGGGAAAGTTCCTTCTGTCTGTCAATACTAGATCCATTAGAGGTGGGGAAAGGGAAAGTTCCTTCTGTCTGTCAATACTAGACATATTAGAGGTGGGGAGGCAGAAAGTTCCTTCTGTCTGTCAATACTAGATCCATTAGAGATGGGGAAAGGGAAAGTTCCTTCTGTCTGTCAATACCAGATCCATTAGAGGTGGGGAGGGGGCAAGTTCCTTCTGTCTGTCAATACTAGACCCATTAGAGGTGGGGAAAGGGAAAGTTCCTTCTGTCTGTCAATACTAGATCCATTAGAGGTGGGGAAAGGGAAAGTTCCTTCTGTCTGTCAATACTAGATCCATTAGAGGTGGGGAGAGGGCAAGTTCCTTCTGTCTGTTAATACTAGATCCATTAGAGGTGGGGAGAGGGCAAGTTCCTTCTGTCTGTCAATACTAGACCCATTAGAGGTGGGGAGAGGGCAAGTTTCTTCTGTCTGTCGATACTAGAACCATTAGAGGTGGGGAGGAGGCAAGTTCCTTCTGTCTGTCAATATTAGACCCATTAGAGGTGGGGAGGGGGCAAGTTCCTTCTGTCTGTCAATACTAGACCCATTAGAGATCTGTCAATAGTAGATCCATTAGAGGTGGGGAAAGGGAAAGTTCCTTCTGTCTGTCAATACTAGACACATTAGAGGTGGGGAGGGGGCAAGTTCCTTCTGTCTGTCAATACTAGACCCATTAGAGGTGGGGAGGTAGAAAGTTCCTTCTGTCTGTCAATACTAGATCCATTAGAGGTGGGGAAAGGGAAAATTCCTTCTGTCTGTCAATACCAGATCCATTAGAGGTGGGGAGGGGGCAAGTTCCTTCTGTCTGTCAATACTAGACCCATTAGAGGTGGGGAAAGGGAAAGTTCCTTCTGTCTGTCAATACTAGATCCATTAGAGGTGGGGAAAGGGAAAGTTCCTTCTGTCTGTCAATACTAGATCCATTAGAGATGGGGAGAGGGAAAGTTCCTTCTGTCTGTCAATACCAGATCCATTAGAGGTGGGGAAAGGGAAAGTTCCTTCTGTCTGTCAATACTAGATCCATTAGAGATGGGGAGAGGGCAAGTTCCTTCTGTCTGTCAATACTAGATCCATTAGAGGTGGGGAGAGGGCAAGTTCCTTCTGTCTGTCGATACTAGACCCATTAGAGGTGGGGAGGGGGCAAGTTTCTTCTGTCTGTCGATACTAGAACCATTAGAGGTGGGGAGGGGGCAAGTTCCTTCTGTCTGTCAATACTAGACCCATTAGAGGTGGGGAGGGGGCAAGTTCCTTCTGTCTGTCAATACTAGACCCATTAGAGGTGGGAGGGGGAAAGTTTCTTCTGTCTGTCAATACTAGACACATTAGAGGTGGGGAGGGGGCAAGTTTCTTCTGTCTGTCAATACTAGACCCATTAGAGGTGGGGAAGGGGCAAATTCCTTCTGTCTGTCAATACTAGACACATTAGAGGTGGGGAGGGGCAAGTTTCTTCTGTCTGTCAATACTAGACACATTAGAGGTGGGGAGAGGGCAAGTTCCTTCTGTCTGTCAATACTAGACACATTAGAGGTGGGGAGGGGGAAAGTTCCTTCTGTCTGTCAATACTAGACCCATTAGAGGTGGGGAAGGGGAAAGTTCCTTCTGTCTGTCAATACTAGACCCATTAGAGGTGGGAAGGGGGAAATTTTCTTCTGTGTCAATACTAGATCCATTAGAGGTGGGGAAAGGGAAAGTTCCTTCTGTCTGTCAATACTAGATCCATTAGAGGTGGGGAGAGGGCAAGTTCCTTCTGTCTGTCAATACTAGATCCATTAGAGGTGGGGAGAGGGCAAGTTCCTTCTGTCTGTCAATACTAGATCCATTAGAGGTGGGGAGAGGGCAAGGTCCTTCTGTCTGTCAATACTAGATCCATTAGAGGTGGGGAGAGGGCAAGTTCCTTCTGTCTGTCAATACTAGATCCATTAGAGGTGGGGAGAGGGTAAGTTCCTTTTGTCTGTCAATACTAGATCCATTAGAGGTGGGGAGGGGGCAAGTTCCTTCTGTCTGTCAATACTAGATCCATTAGAGGTGGGGAGGGGGCAAGTTCCTTCTGTCTGTCAATACTAGACCCATTAGAGGTGGGGAGGGGGAAAGTTCCTTCTGTCTGTCAATACTAGATCCATTAGAGGTGGGGAAAGGGAAAGTTCCTTCTGTCTGTCAATACTAGACACATTAGAGGTGAGGAGGGGGCAAGTTCCTTCTGTCTGTCAATACTAGACACATTGGAGGTGAGGAAGGGACAAGTTCCTTCTGTCTGTCAATACTAGACCCATTAGAGATGGGGAGGGGTGAAAGTTCCTTCTGTCTGTCAATACTAGATCCATTAGAGGTGGGGAAAGGGAAAGTTCCTTCTGTCTGTCAATACTAGATCCATTAGAGGTGGGGAAAGGGAAAGTTCCTTCTGTCTGTCAATACTAGACACATTAGAGGTGGGGAGGGGGCAAGTTCCTTCAGTCGGTCAATACTAGATCCATTAGAGGTGGGGAGAGGGCAAGTTCCTTCTGTCTGTCAATACTAGATCCATTAGAGATGGGGAAAGGGAAAGTTCCTTCTGTCTGTCAATACTAGATCCATTAGAGGTGGGGAGGGGGAAAGTTCCTTCTGTCTGTCAATACTAGATCCATTAGAGGTGGGGAAAGCGAAAGTTCCTTCTGTGTGTCAATACTAGATCCATTAGTGGTGGGGAAAGGGAAAGTTCCTTCTGTCTGTCAATACTAGATCCATTAGAGATGGGGAAAGGGAAAGTTCATTCTGTCTGTCAATACTAGATCCATTAGAGGTGGGAAAGGGAAAGTTCCTTCTGTCTGTCAATACTAGATCCATTAGTGGTGGGGAAAGGGAAAGTTTCTTCTGTCTGTCAATACTAGACACATTAGAGGTGAGGAGGGGGCAAGTTCCTTCTGTCTGTCAATACTAGACCCAATAGAGGTGGGGAGGGGGAAATTTACTTTTATCTGTCAATACTAGACCCATTAGAGGTGGGGAGAGGGAAAGTTTCTTCTGTCTGTCGATACTAGACCCATTAGAGGTGAGGAGGGGACAAGTTCCTTCTGTCTGTCAATACTAGACCCATTAGAGGTGGGGAGGGGGCAAGTTCCTTCTGTCTGTCAATAGTAGACCCATTAGAGGTGGGGAGGGGGAAAGTTCCTTCTGTCTGTTGATACTAGACCCATTAGAGGTGGAGAGGGGGCAAGTTCCTTCTGTCTGTCGATACTAGATCCATTAGAGGTGGGAAGGGTGAAAGTTCCTTGTCTGTCAATACTAGATCCATTAGAGGTGGGGAGGAGGAAAGTTCCTTCTGTCTGTCAATACTAGATCTATTAGAGGTGGGGAGGGGGAAAGTTCGTTCTGTCTGTCAATACTAGATCTATTAGGTTTGGGGAGGGGGCAAGTTCCTTCTGTCTGTCGATACTAGATCCATTAGAGGTGGGGAGAGGGCAAGTTCCTTCTGTCTGTCAATACTAGATCCATTAGAGGTGGGGAGAGGGCAAGGTCCTTCTGTCTGTCAATACTAGATCCATTAGAGGTGGGGAGAGGGCAAGTTCCTTCTGTCTGTCAATACTAGATCCATTAGAGGTGGGGAGAGGGTAAGTTCCTTTTGTCTGTCAATACTAGATCCATTAGAGGTGGGGAGGGGGAAAGTTCCTTCTGTCTGTCAATACTAGATCCATTAGAGGTGGGGAGGGGGCAAGTTCCTTCTGTCTGTCAATACTAGACCCATTAGAGGTGGGGAGGGGGAAAGTTCCTTCTGTCTGTCAATACTAGATCCATTAGAGGTGGGGAAAGGGAAAGTTCCTTCTGTCTGTCAATACTAGACACATTAGAGGTGAGGAGGGGGCAAGTTCCTTCTGTCTGTCAATACTAGACACATTAGAGGTGAGGAGGGGACAAGTTCCTTCTGTCTGTCAATACTAGACCCATTAGAGATGGGGAGGGGTGAAAGTTCCTTCTGTCTGTCAATACTAGATCCATTAGAGGTGGGGAAAGGGAAAGTTCCTTCTGTCTGTCAATACTAGATCCATTAGAGGTGGGGAAAGGGAAAGTTCCTTCTGTCTGTCAATACTAGACACATTAGAGGTGGGGAGGGGGCAAGTTCCTTCAGTCGGTCAATACTAGATCCATTAGAGGTGGGGAGAGGGCAAGTTCCTTCTGTCTGTCAATACTAGATCCATTAGAGATGGGGAAAGGGAAAGTTCCTTCTGTCTGTCAATACTAGATCCATTAGAGGTGGGGAGGGGGAAAGTTCCTTCTGTCTGTCAATACTAGATCCATTAGAGGTGGGGAAAGCGAAAGTTCCTTCTGTGTGTCAATACTAGATCCATTAGTGGTGGGGAAAGGGAAAGTTCCTTCTGTCTGTCAATACTAGATCCATTAGAGATGGGGAAAGGGAAAGTTCCTTCTGTCTGTCAATACTAGATCCATTAGAGGTGGGGAAAGGGAAAGTTCCTTCTGTCTGTCAATACTAGATCCATTAGTGGTGGGGAAAGGGAAAGTTCCTTCTGTCTGTCAATACTAGATCCATTAGAGGTGGGGAAAGGGAAAGTTTCTTCTGTCTGTCAATACTAGACACATTAGAGGTGAGGAGGGGGCAAGTTCCTTCTGTCTGTCAATACTAGACACAATAGAGGTGGGGAGGGGGAAATTTACTTTTATCTGTCAATACTAGACCCATTAGAGGTGGGGAGAGGGAAAGTTTCTTCTGTCTGTCGATACTAGACCCATTAGAGGTGAGGAGGGGACAAGTTCCTTCTGTCTGTCAATACTAGACCCATTAGAGGTGGGGAGGGGGCAACTTCCTTCTGTCTGTCAATAGTAGACCCATTAGAGGTGAGGAGGGGGAAAGTTCCTTCTGTCTGTTGATACTAGACCCATTAGAGGTGGAGAGGGGGCAAGTTCCTTCTGTCTGTCGATACTAGATCCATTAGAGGTGGGAAGGGTGAAAGTTCCTTCTGTCTGTCAATACTAGATCCATTAGAGGTGGGGAGGGGGAAAGTTCCTTCTGTCTGTCAATACTAGACCCATTAGAGGTGGGAAGGGGGAAAGTTCCTTCTGTCTGTCAATACTAGATCCATTAGAGGTGGGGAGGAGGAAAGTTCCTTCTGTCTGTCAATACTAGATCTATTAGAGGTGGGGAGGGGGAAAGTTCCTTCTGTCTGTCAATACTAGATCTATTAGATTTGGGGAGGGGGCAAGTTCCTTCTGTCTGTCGATACTAGATCCATTAGAGGTGGAGAGGGGGAAAGTTCCTTCTGTCTGTCAATACTAGATCTATTAGAGGTGGGGAGGAGGAAAGTTCCTTCTTTCTGTCAATACTAGATCTATTAGAGGTGGGGAGGGGGAAAGTTCCTTCTGTCTGTCAATACTAGACCCATTAGAGGTGGGGAAAGGGAAAGTTCCTTCTGTCTGTCAATACTAGATCCATTAGAGGTGGGGAGAGGGCAAGTTCCTTCTGTCTGTCAATACTAGACCCATTAGAGATGGGGAAAGGGCAAGTTCCTTCTGTCTGTCAATACTAGGCACATTAGAGGTGAGGAGGGGACAAGTTTCTTCTGTCTGTCGATACTAGACCCATTAGAGGTGGGGAGGGGGAAAGTTCCTTCTGTCTGTCGATACTAGACCCATTAGAGATGGAGAGGGGGCAAGTTCCTTCTGTCTGTCAATACTAGACCTATTAGTGGTGGGAAGGGGTAAAGTTCCTTCTGTCTGTCAATACTAGATCCATTAGAGGTGGGGAGGGGGAAAGTTCCTTCTGTCTGTCAATACTAGACCCATTAGAGGTGGGGAGGGGGCAAGTTCCTTGTGTCTGTCAATATTAGATCCATTAGAGGTGGGGAGGGGGCAAGTTCCTTCTGTCTGTCAATACTAGACCCATTAGAGGTGGGGAGGGTGAAAGTTCCTTCTGTCTGTCAATACTAGAACCATTAGTGGTGGGAAGGGGGAAAGTTCCTTCTGTCTGTCAATACTCGATCCATTAGAGGTGGGGAGGGGGAAAGTTCCTTCTGTCTGTCAATACTAGACCCATTAGAGGTGGGAAGGGGGTAAGTTCTTTCTGTCTGTCAATACTAGATCCATTAGAGGTGGGGAGGGGGAAAGTTCCTTCTGTCTGTCAATACTAGATCTATTAGAGGTGGGGAGGGGGAAAGTTTCTTCTGTCTGTCAATACTAGATCTATTAGGTTTGGGGATGGGGAAAGTTCCTTCTGTCTGTCGATACTAGATCCATTAGAGTTGGGGAGGTGGAAAGTTCCTTCTGTCTGTTAATACTAAATCTATTAGAGGTGGGGAGGAGGAAAGTTCCTTCTGTCTGTCAATACTAGATCTATTAGAGGTGGGGAGAGGAAAGTTCCTTCAGTCTGTCAATACTAGACCCATTAGAGGTCGGGAGGGGAAAGCTCCTTCTGTGTGTCAATACTAGATCTATTAGAGGTGGGGAGGGGGAAAGTTCCTTCTGTCTGTCAATACTAGATCTATTAGGGGTGGGGAGGGGGAAAGTTCCTTCTGTCTGTCAATACTAGACCCATTAGAGGTCGGGAGGGGAAAGCTCCTTCTGTGTGTCAATACTAGATCTATTAGAGGTGGGGAGGGGGAAAGTTCCTTCTGTCTGTCAATACTAGATCTATTAGAGGTGGGGAGGGGGAAAGTTCCTTCTGTCTGTCAATACTAGATCTATTAGAGGTGGGGAGGGGGAAAGTTCCTTCTGTCTGTCAATACTAGATCTATTAGAGGTGGGGAGGGGGGAAATTCCTTCTGTCTGTCAATACTAGATCTATTAGAGGTGGGGAGGGAGAAAGTTCCTTCTGTCTGTCAATACTAGATCTATTGGAGGTGGGGAGGGGGAAAGTTCCTTCTGTGTGTCAATACTAGATCTATTGGAGGTGGGGAGGGGGAAAGTTCTTTCTCTGTGTCAATACTAGATCTATTAGGGGTGGGGAGGGGGCAAGTTCCTTCTGTCTCTCAATACTAGATCCATTAGAGGTGGAGAGGGAGGAAGTTCCTTCTGTGTGTCAATCATAGATCTATTAGAGGTGGGGAGGGGGAATGTTCCTTCTGTCTGTCAATACTAGATCTATTAGAGGTGGGGAGGGGAAAGCTCCTTCTGTCTGTTAATACTAGACACATTAGAGGTGGGGAGCGGAAAGTTCCTTCTGTCTGTCAATACTAGATCTATTAGAAGTGGGGAGGAGGAAAGTTCCTTCTGTCTGTCAATACTAGATCTATTAGGGGTGGGGAGAGGGCAAGTTCCTTCTGTCTAAGGATTACATACTTGCTGTGAAGCATGACGCGTTTTTTTAGGAATGATAATGATATGGAGAATTAGAGATGTGATGGATAACACTCCACCATTTCAAAATAAAACACTGATTATCACCAATGTAAGAAATGTCAACCATTGACAATAAAATTAACTATATAGTATTGTTAAAGAACTAGTGGTATTTCTTTCCTTTTCAAATACATGTATTTCAAACTTTCCAAAATTATATTATTCCAATATTTGTACATTTAATTTGACCTTTGTTTCATTTTTTCTAGCCACAGATTATGAAAATATTGATGACTAGAAATATTATTTTGTACCTTACTGTCAGGTACAATGACTATCTATGTCTGATATTAGATATATTTTAATGTTTTATTGTTATAGACTGTGTATGAAGTAGACTTGACTGACAATTGATGTATTACTGTGCTATCTGTGTTGTAATAGACCATTATTATATAAGACAATGCCTGTATTAAATTATAGATACTCCATAATAGCTGTACTGTGCATGTAAAAATGACTATCATGGGACACATATAAGAAAAGCATAAATGTTAGAGAAAACCAAAGGGGCAATTAAAAATGGACAATCTAGAGACATTGGCAGGGTACCTAACACAGGGCGAAGACAAACAGAACTAAAAACACAACACAGAAAACTAAATAGATGAGCAACACAGACCCCATCATAAACCGGGGATGAATCCAGATGCTCGCTAAGCGTAAGCAGTTCCTGCTTCTTATAACATACCCGTCGTGTTACTCATATATATAGTCAAGTCCGTAAACGTCTTGTCAGTGATAGAGGAAAGAAACAAATCTACGCAAGCGTTCGACCAGATTGTGATGACTACTGTAGAATTACATACTTTTAATAGATATGTTTTATTACAAACAACTGGTAATGTCTGGAGTACAACAAATGTCAAAATGTCATGTGACACAATTTGAAACATGATTTTCATGTGTATGACTCACTTTTATTTAAGCTGTAAAATACCATGGGTGATTCAGATATATTTCTATTTACGCTGTAAAATACCATGGGTGATTCAGATATATTTCTATTTACGCTGTAAAATACCATGGGTGATTCAGATATATTTCTATTTAAGCTGTAAAATACCATGGATGATTCAGATATATTTCTATTTACGCTGTAAAATACCATGGGTGATTCAGATATATTTCTATTTAAGCTGTAAAATACCATGGGTGATTCAGATATATTTCTATTTACGCTGTAAAATACCATGGGTGATTCAGATATATTTCTATTTAAGCTGTAAAATACCATGGGTGATTCAGATATATTTCTATTTACGCTGTAAAATACCATGGGTGATTCAGATATATTTCTATTTACGCTGTAAAATACCATGGGTGATTCAGATATATTTCTATTTAAGCTGTAAAATACCATGAGTGATTCAGATATATTTCTATTTAAGCTGTAAAATACCATGGGTGATTCAGATATATTTCTATTTAAGCTGTAAAATACCATGGGTGATTCAGATATATTTCTATTTAAGCTGTAAAATACCATGGGTGATTCAGATATATTTCTATTTAAGCTGTAAAATACCATGGGTGATTCAGATATATTTCTATTTAAGCTGTAAAATACCATGGGTGATTCAGATATATTTCTATTTAAGCTGTAAAATACCATGGGTGATTCAGATATATTTCTCACCACATGCATGATTATCGTTGTATGCATTTCACATATTGTAAACATGCCTTTCACCTTTGTAAAACATGCATATGATTATTAACTGAATGATACAACTATTGTGAATCTTTGTAGTGAAAGTGAAATGACAAATATTAAATGTAGAACAAATATGATTATTGTACAACTCTTGGATATTGATGAACACCAAGCCAATCTTACTACTGACTAATCCACTTGTATCTTTAGAAAAGATTTCACAAATTACTCCATGTATGATGTTGTAATACCTTATTTATATTCTGTATTAAAATCTGATCAATGTACAAAACTGAATGTAAAGTTTATGGTTTTATTGTAGAGGAACTAACACTATACTGTTAAACATAATAATACATGTAGGTATTAAATCTTAATATAACATACAAACTGAAAACAATGGGTGTGCTACTAGCACACATAAAACCAGGGAAGACTGTGCTATTAGCAGACTTAAACCTTTGGAAGAGTGTGCTGTTAGCAGGCTTAAAACTAGGGAAGAGTGTGATATTAGCAGGCTTAAAACCATGGAATGCTGTGCTATAAGCAGATATAAAACCTTGGAAGAATGTGCTATTAGCAGACTTAAAACCTTGGAAGAGTGTGCTATTAGCAGACTAAAAACCATGGAATGCTGTGCTATAAACAGTTATAAAACCTTGGAAGAGTGGTATTAGCAGACTTAAAAATAGGGAAGAGAGTGCTATTAGCAGACTTAAAAATAGAGAATAGAGTGCTATTAGCAGACTTAAAAATAGGGAAGAGAGTGCTATTAGCAGACTTAAAAATAGGGAAGAGAGTGCTAATAGCAGACTTAAAAATAGGGAAGAAAGTGTTATATTAGCAGACTTAAAAATAGGGAAGTGTGTGTGCTAATAGCAGACTTACAAATAGGGAAGAGAGTGCTATTAGCAGACTTAAAAATAGGGAAGAGAGTGCTATTAGCAGACTTAAAAATAGGGAAGAGAGTGCTATTAGCAGACTTAAAAATAGGGAAGAGAGTGCTATTAGCAGACTTAAAAATAGGGAAGAGAGTGCTATTAGCAGACTTACAAATAGGGAAGAGAGTGCTATTAGCAGACTTAAAAATAGGGAAGAGAGTGCTATTAGCAGACTTAAAAATAGGGAAGAGAGTGCTATTAGCAGACTTAAAAATAGGGAAGAGAGTGCTATTAGCAGACTTAAAAATAGGGAAGAGAGTGCTATTAGCAGACTTAAAAATAGGGAAGAGAGTGCTATTAGCAGACTTAAAAATAGGGAAGAGAGTGCTATTAGCAGACTTAAAAATAGGGAAGAGAGTGCTATTAGCAGACTTAAAAATAGGGAAGAGAGTGCTATTAGCAGACTTACAAATAGGGAAGAGAGTGCTATTAGCAGACTTAAAAATAGGGAAGAGAGTGCTATTAGCAGACTTAAAAATAGGGAAGAGAGTGCTATTAGCAGACTTACAAATAGGGAAGAGAGTGCTATTAGCAGACTTAAAAATAGGGAAGAGAGTGCTATTAGCAGACTTAAAAATAGGGAAGAGAGTGCTATTAGCAGACTTAAAAATAGGGAAGAGAGTGCTATTAGCAGACTTAAAAATAGGGAAGAGAGTGCTATTAGCAGACTTAAAAATAGGGAAGAGAGTGCTATTAGCAGACTTAAAACCACGGTGTAGTATTAGTGTACTTAACAGTGTTGATGGTCAAATGTTTTTGAAGCAGAGTTTGCTGAGGTTATTTTTCTGTGTTGAGATTTAGTTATAATTTATATATATGTGGCATTCAAATTCCAATGGTTGGATAATTAAGATTTTTATTGTTTAATTTACGGAGATAAAGTTGTATAACAACTAGTAAAATAGAAATTGTACGCAAATGTAAATGATGTCATTCTGTAAATGAAAATTGTCATGTAAAATAGAAACTAATCAACCTGAATAAAAAAAATTCTATTAAATAGAAAAGTATACATGATTGTAAATGACAGTATATTGATTAAAAAGTCATATCTATATTAATGCATATTTACAAATGTTTTATAGTTTGTCTGTAATGTATTATTATACTTGGGATATAGGATGCTAATTTTTATTTGTTTTGTTTTGGGCATTGCATATATTTTGTTAATGTTGATTATCATGATCAAATGAAATCATAAATATATTAAAAAAAAAGCAACATTTGAATTGGAATCGAAAATAGAATAAGAATTGTGCAAAATAATTTTCTTTCGGTTTTAGCATTTCAATAAATAAAATCGGCATGATTTCTAATATATTACTAGTAAAAAAATATACACCTAGAATATTATCATCTTCAGTAGGAGTTTCAAAATTTTTGTTTTAGGATTGGGGAAATATATTTTTATCTCTTGGGCAAAGACTAAATAGATATTTTTGTGTGTCCCTGGCAAAGACCAAGTGGATATATTTTTTATTTCCATAGTAAAGAAATATTAGATATTTGTTTTTATCTTGCTTATAAAAATGTGTTAGGTATTTTCTATCTCCCTATGTAGTTAACTATGAAATAAAATACAACATCTTCTTAGAATAGACAATATAAAGGTTATGTGTATGAGGCTTAAAAACTGAGTCTTACAATATAAAGGTTATGTGTATGAGGCTTAAAAACTGAGTGTCTTACAATATAAAGGTTATGTGTATGAGGCTTAAAAACTGAGTGTCTTACAATATAAAGGTTATGTGTATGAGGCTTAAAAACTGAGCGTGGTTCACAGAGCCTTTCCCCAGTTTTGTGCAGAATGCACAAAAACTTCATATTTTAAGACATTGCATTGATATTGTGTTTATTCTGCAAAAAAAAAAAAAAACATTAACCCATTGAGGTTTATATTTTGATTTAAATAATAGAATTATATAATTATCCCTTGATTGCCCCTTTTGATATTTTTTGTCAACAGGAAGGAATTAGATTTACAACTAGGTCCCCTCTCAACATGTAACATGTGACAGGATTACTAGAAAAAGATTTATTATATAGCAAAAAATTATCCAATCGATGCAATTTGCCTGCTCAAATAGAACAAGTGCAGGATAAAATAGTTTACACTCTAGTGAGAGTTTCTTCTGAAAGTTATCACTTTCAGTTTTGTTAAACTAAGACAACATTTGGGGAAAACGTCATATTCTTTGACATAGTGAAATTCAGATTATATTTTTTCAACTTGCTTTTGAAGATTATATTATAAAGATGATTTTTAAGGTTAAAGAAATGATATTTCTTGATATTCAGTTATTCAGTTTTATGAGTGGTCGTTGTTGTCATGATCGTATAGTTACTGAATTTACAACTACCTATGCAATCAGTGCCTATCACCACTAAAGTTGGGAGTTCGAATCAAGCTCATGGGGAGGTGTACTCATACAACATTATGTAATAAAGTTTCTCAGTGGCTTGCGACAAGTCGGTGGTTTTCTATGGGTACTCTGGTTTCATCCACCAATAAAACTAACCTCCACGATATAGCTGAAATATTGTTGGAAGTGTTGTTAAACACCATAGCGCTAACCCTTAATTTTATGAACAAAATAATGTTAATATAAGTTTTGTCAAAATTTATTATCTGTACGGAGAAAAAAGGAAGTATGCCCTTAAAGGTCTTTTAAAATGATGTTCTGTACATATTGTTGTACAATCTGATTAAAATGAGCTCCCAATTACTAATGTGTCGAGGTGTGGGATACCTGATGAAACCCAATTACTAATGTGTCAAGGTGTGGGATATCTGATGAAACCCAATTACTAATGTGTCGAGGTGTGGGAAGTGATATTCCATTTAAGTATACTGTCCACCCAGAGAAGTGATATTCCATTTAAGTATACTGTCCACCCAGAGAAGTGATATTCCATTTAGGTATACTGTTCACCCAGGGAAGTGATATTCCATTTAAGTATACTGTCCACCCAGAGAAGTGATATTCCATTTAGGTATACTGTTCACCCAGGGAAGTGATATTCCATTTAAGTATACTGTTCACCCGGGGAAGTGATATTCCATTTAAGTATGCTGTCCACCCAGGGAAGTGATATTCTATATAAGTATACTGTTCACCCAGGGAAGTGATATTCCATTTAAGTGTACTATCCATCCAGGAAAGTGATATTCCATTTAAGTATACTGTTCACCCAGGGAAGTGATATTCCATTTAAGTATACTGTTCACCCGGGGAAGTGATATTCCATTTAAGTATGCTGTCCACCCAGGGAAGTGATATTCCATTTAAGTATGCTGTCCACCCAGGGAAGTGATATTCTATATAAGTATACTGTTCACCCAGGGAAGTGATATTCCATTTAAGTATACTGTCCATCAAGGGAAGTGATATTCCATTTAAGTATACTATCCATCCTCCATGGAAGTGATATTCCATTTAAGTATACTGTTCATCCAGGGAAGTGATATTCCATTTAAGTATACTGTTCACCCAGGGAAGTGATATTCCATTTAAGTATACTGTTCACCCAGGGAAGTGATATTCCATTTAAGTATACTGGCCACCCAGGGAAGTGATATTCCATTTAGGTATACTGGCCACCCAGGGAAGTGATATTCCATTTAAGTATACTGTTCACCCAGGGAAGTGATATTCCATATAAGTATACTATCCATCCTCCATGGAAGTGATATTCCATTTAAGTATACTGTTCATCCAGGGAAGTGATATTCCATTTAAGTATACTGGCCACCCAGGGAAGTGATATTCCATTTAAGTATACTGGCCACCCAGGGAAGTGATATTCCATTTAAGTGTACTATCCATCCAGGAAAGTGATATTCCATTTAAGTATACTGTTCACCCAGGGAAGTGATATTCCATTTAAGTGTACTATCCATCCAGGAAAGTGATATTCCATTTAAGTATACTAACCACCCAGGGAAGTGATATTCCATTTAAGTATACTCTTCATCCAGGGAAGTGATATTCCATTTAAGTATACTGTTCACCCAGGGAAGTGATATTCCATTTAAGTATACTGGCCACCCAGGGAAGTGATATTCCATTTAAGTATACTGTTCACCCAGGGAAGTGATATTCCATTTAAGTGTACTGTTCACCCAGGGAAGTGATATTCCATTTAAGTATACTGTCCACCCAGGGAAGTGATATTCCATTTAAGTATACTGTCCACCCAGGGAATTGTATAAAGGTTGATGTTGATTGTAATTCAACCTATTTCCAAGCAAGAGCCCATGAGGTGCAAATATAGATGTTTCTGTTATTTGTACACAGACAACATATTTCCATCCGAGTTTGATGGTTGTCCTAATGAATTTTGTAGGAAAATCACTTTCAGAAAAATGTGTGTTATTATATAACTTTCACCGTTTTTTGACATAATTTATTTTTCATCCAAATTTAATTCAGTTGTTTTTGCAAAATGATGTTTTTATTTGGTTATTGATAGGGATACAAAAAATTGCTATGTTATTTCAAGAAGGGTTCTAAAAAGGTTCCAAAATCTGAAATATTGCATATTTGAAAGGTATATAGATTTATATTTTTCATCCAATTTTGATGCAGTTTTTCATTATACACAGTACTGAAGATGACTGTTTATTGACATTGTTGATAATATTTGGTGGATTTTTGTTCCATAATGGATCAGATCTCATATGTGCAATATCTAAGTAAAATGTTTATGAATGCATGTATTATTGTATAATTTGCATACATTTTTTTTGTTTTTGTTTTTAAATATAATATGATATGCATAAATAAGTGTAGCTATTGACAAAATAAAAAAAAAATATTGAAGTTTATAGATATTACTAGAGTTAAGTAGTGCTGTAGATAAAGTCGATGTTGTTAGCTGCCTTATCTGCAGGAAATACAACATAATTGTCGTCAATAGTTGACAAGGTTTCTGCAACTTCAGGATTTTTTAATACAGATGTTGCTTTTGTGCTGACTGACCTTCTGAGTTTTCCGATTCAAATTTGTATCAACGACCTAACAATTTTGACCCATTCTGAAAGGGTATTAACCTTCTGTTTTTCTTGTTTTGTCCATTTTCTGATTAAGAACGGACATTCAATTGTATTTGACATGAAGTAGCATTGTGTTAAAAGTCTGGGGAGATCAATATTAAACAAATGCTAGGATAGACAATGCAATTGTGTTGACCAGAAGATTAATGTCTGCTGTGGCACTCTAGTTTGTGTAGGTGTTTATTGGATCAAACTTCATATTTTATTTGTCGATGTATTGTGTTTGTTTTTCGCACATCATACATTACAGGTGACATACTAGTACACATAACTGGAGATAATCACCAGGTTTAGACCCATAAGACTAGTTTAACCCCCCCCCCCCCCCCCCCCCCCCCCCTATTGAAGTGCCTGTACCCAGCCAAGAAAGTTGAGTGGTCATGTATATGTCATGTTTTTGTTGAACAGAAGTTTTTGAAAAATACAAGAGACCCAAAAGTGTCAAAATGGGTGCTGTCTTATTTTGACATTCTTCTCTGAAACCATTGGTCCAATAGGAATCAAACTTGGTAGGCATATGCATGTTCATTGGATGGTTCTTTAAAAAGATTGTGTTTATGATGATCGGAAGTACACGACAGAATCAAGAGGCCCAAAGATGTCAACAATGGTGTTGTATGTTATTGGATGTGGAGGCTTTATTTTCCAACCAATATTGATGGATTTGTTTTCTTTCTGTTCCTTGTAAAAATAACATATTATATATGGCGCTTACCATTTCCAAGATATAAAGAGGTCAAAATGTTGTATATTTATTTCAAGTCCGATTTTGATAGTTGCTATCACTTGTGTAATTAACATTTTTGGTCCAGTTGTTACCACTGCTACAGTAAGTAGATCTGACCTAGTTGTTACCACTTGTGCAATTAACAGTTCTGGTCCAGTTGTTACCACTTCTGCAGTCAACATATCTGACCTAGGTGTTACCACTTGTGTAATTAACAGTTCTGGTCAAATTGTTACTACTTCTAGAGCTAGCAGATCTGACCTAGTTGCTACCACTTGATTAATTAACAATTTTGGTCCAGTTGTTTCCACTGCTACAGTAAGTAGATCTGACCTAGTTGTTACCACTTGTGTAATTAACAGTTCTGGTCCAGTTGTTTCCACTTCTACAGTAAGTAGATCTGACCTAGTTGCTACCACTTGTGTAATTAACAGTTCTGGTCCAGTTGTTGCCACTTCTACAGTCAACAGATCTGACCTAGTTGTTACCACTTGATTAATTAACAGTTTTGGTCCAGTTGTTTCCACTGCTACAGTAAACAGATCTGACCTAGTTGTTACCACTTGTGTAATTAACAGTTCTGGTCCAATTGTTTCCACTGCTACAGTAAACAGATCTGACCTAGTTGTTACCACTTGATTAATTAACAGTTTTGGTCCAGTTGTTTCCACTGCTACAGTAAACAGATCTGACCTAGTTGTTACCACTTGTGTAATTAACAGTTCTGGTCCAGTTGTTTCCACTGCTACAGTAAGTAGATCTGACCTAGTTGCTACCACTTGTGTAATTAACAGTTCTGGTCCAGTTGTTTCCACTGCTACAGTAAGTAGATCTGACCTAGTTGCTACCACTTGTGTAATTAACAGTTCTGGTCCAGTTGTTTCCACTGCTACAGTAAGTAGATCTGACCTAGTTGTTACCACTTGTGTAATTAACAGTTCTGGTCCAGTTGTTTCCACTGCTACAGTAAGTAGATCTGACCTAGGTGTTACCACTTGAGTAATTAAAAGTTCTGGTCAAAGTTGTTACCGCTTCTACAGTAAACAGATCTGACCTAGGTGTTACCACTTGAGTAATTAACAGTTCTAGTCCAGTTGTTACCACTTCTACAGTAAACAGATCTGACCTAGTTGTTACCACTTGAGTAATTAAAAGTTCTGGTCAAAGTTGTTACCGCTTCTACAGTAAACAGATCTGACCTAGGTGTTACCACTTGAGTAATTAACAGTTCTGGTCCAGTTGCTACCACTTCTACAGTAAACAGATCTGACCTAGTTGTTACCACTTGTGTAATTAACAGTTTTGGTCCAAGTTGTTACCGCTTCTACAGTAAACAGATCTGACCTAGTTGTTACCACTTGAGTAATTAAAAGTTCTGGTCAAAGTTGTTAACGCTTCTACAGTAAACAGATCTGACCTAGTTGTTACCACTTCAGTAATTAAAAGTTCAGGTCCAGTTGTTACCACTTCTACAGTAAGCAGTTCTGACCTAGTTGTTACCACTTGAGTAATTAACAGTTCTGGTCCAGTTGTTACCGCTTCTACAGTAAACAGTTCTGACCTAGTTGTTACCACTTGAGTAATTAAAAGTTCTGGTCAAAGTTGTTACCGCTTCTACAGTAAACAGATCTGACCTAGTTGTTACCACTTCAGTAATTAAAAGTTCTGGTCCAGTTGTTACCACTTCTACAGTAAACAGTTCTGACCTAGTTGTTACCACTTGAGTAATTAACAGTTCTGGTCCAGTTGTTACCGCTTCTACAGTAAACAGTTCTGACCTAGTTGTTACCACTTGAGTAATTAAAAGTTCTGGTCAAAGTTGTTACCGCTTCTACAGTAAACAGATCTGACCTAGTTGTTACCACTTCAGTAATTAAAAGTTCTGGTCCAGTTGTTACCACTTCTACAGTAAACAGTTCTGACCTAGTTGTTACCACTTGAGTAATTAACAATTCTGGTCCAGTTGTTACCGCTTCTACAGTAAACAGATCTGACCTAGTTGTTACCACTTGCGTAATTAACAGTTCTAGTCCAGTTGTTACCACTTCTACAGTAAACAGATCTGACCTAGTTGTTACTACTTGAGTAATTAACAGTTCTGGTCCAGTTGTTGTCACTTCTACAGTAAACAGTTCTGACCTAGTTGTTACCGCTTGAGTAATTAAAAGTTATTGTCCAGTTGTTACCATTTCTGCAGTAAACACATATGACATAGTTGTTTCCGCTTCTACAGCAAACAGATCTGACCTAGTTGTTGCCACTTGTGTAATTAACAGTTTTGGTCCAGTTGTTTCCACTTCTACAGTAAGCAAATCTGACCTAGTTGTTACCACTTGAGTAATTAGCAGTTCTGATCCAGTTGTTACCACTTCTACAGTAAGCAAATCTGACCTAGTTGTTGCCACTTGAGTAATTAACAGTTCCGGTCCAGTTGTTGCCACTTCTACAGTAAACAAATCTGACCTAGCTGTTACCACTTGAGTAATTAACAGTTCTGGTCCAGTTGTTACTACATCTACAGTATACAGACCTGACCTAGTTGTTATCACTGCAGTAATTAAACGTTCTGGTCCAGTTGTTACCACTTGAGTAATTAACAGTTCTGGTCCAGTTGTTCCCACTTCTACAGTAAGCGTTGTGGTCCAGTTGTTACCACTTAAGTAATTAACAGTTCTTGTCTAGTTGTTACCATTTCTACAGTAATCAGATATGAAATAGTTGTTACCGCTTCTACAGTAAACAGATCTGATCTAGTTGTTACCACTTGAGTAATTAACAGTTCTGGTCCAGTTGTTACCGCTTATACAGTAAACATCTGACCTAGTTGTTTCCACTTGAGTAATTAACAGTTCTTGTCTAGTTGTTGCCATTTCTACAGTCAACAGATCTGACCTAGTTGTTGCCACTTGTGTAATTAACAGTTCTGGTCCAGTTGTTACCGCTTCTACAATAAACAGATCTGACCTAGTTGTTATCACTTGTGTAATTAACAGTTCTTGTCTAGTTGTTACCATTTCTACAGTAATCAGATATGACATTGTTGTTACCACTTCTACAGTAAACAGATCTGACCTAGTTGTTATCACTTGTGTAATTAAAAGTTCTTGTCCAGTTATTACCATTTCTGCAGTAATCAGATATGACATAGTTGTTACCGCTTCTACAGTAAACAGATCTGACCTATTTGTTATCACTTGTGTAATTAACAGTTCTTGTCTAGTTGTTACCACTTCTACAGTAAACAGATCTGACCTAGTTGTTATCACTTGTGTAATTAACAGTTCTGGTCCAGTTGTTACCGCTTCTACAGTAAACAGATCTGACCTAGTTGTTGCCACTTGAGTAATTAACAGTTCTGGTCCAGTTGCTTCCACTTCTACAGTAAACAGATCTGACCTAGTTGTTATCACTTGTGTAATTAACAGTTCTTGTCTAGTTGTTACCACTTCTACAGTAAACAGATCTGACCTAGTTGTTATCACTTGTGTAATTAACAGTTCTGGTCCAGTTGTTACCGCTTCTACAGTAAACAGATCTGACCTAGTTGTTGCCACTTGAGTAATTAACAGTTCTGGTCCAGTTGCTTCCACTTCTACAGTCAACAGATCTGACCTAGTTGTTACCGCTTCTACAGTAAACAGATATGACGTAGTTGTTACCGCTTGTGTAATTAACAGTTCTGATCCAGTTGTTACCACTTCTACAGTAAACATATATGACCTAGTTGTTATCATTTAAGTAATTAACAGTTCTGATCCAGTTGTTACCACTTCTACAGTAAACAGATATGACATAGTTGTTACCACTTGAGTAATTAACAGTTCTGATCCAGTTGTTACCGCTTCTACAGTAAGCAAATCTGACCTAGTTGTTACCACTTGAGTAATTAACAGTTTTGGTCCAGTTGTTACCACTTCTACAGTAAACAGATCTGACCTAGTTGTTATCACTTGTGTAATTAACAGTTCTTGTCCAGTTGTTACCACTTCTACAGTAAACAGATCTGACCTAGTTGTTACCACTTGAGTAATTAACAGTTCTTGTCCAGTTGTTAACACTTCTACAGTAAACATATATGACATAGTTGTTACCACTTGGGTAATTAACAGTTCTGGTCCAGTTGCTACCACTTCTACAGTAAACAGATCTGACCTAGTTGTTACCACTTGAGTAATTAACAGTTCTGGTCCAGTTGTTACCACTTCTACAGTAAGCAAATCTGACCTAGTTGTTATCACTTAAGTAATTAACAGTTCTTGTCCAGTTGTTACTTTTACAATAAACATATATGACAGTTGTTACCACTTGGGTAATTAACAGTTCTGGTCCAGTTGTTACCACTTCTATAGTCAACAGATCTGACCTAGTTGTTACCACTTGAGTAATTAACAGTTCTTGTCTAGTGGTTACCACTTCTACAGTAAACAGATCTGACCTAGTTGTTACTACTTGGGTAGTTAACAGTTCTGGTTCAGTTGTTATCGCTTCTACATTAAACGGATATGACCTTTTTGTTATCACTTGAGTAATAAACAGTTCTTGTCCGGTTCTTACCATTTCTGCAGTAAACAGAAATGACATAGTTGTTACCTCTTCTACAGTAAGCAAATCTGACCTAGTTGTTGCCACTTGTGTAATTAACAGTTCTTGTCCAGTTGTTACCACTTCTACAGTAAACAGATATGACATAGTTGTTACCGCTTCTACAGTAAACAGATCTGACCTAGTTGTTGCCACTTGTATAATTAACAGTTCTGGTCCAGATGTTTCCACTGCTACAGTCAACAGATCTGACCTAGTATTTACCACTTGAGTAATTAACAGTTCTGGTCCAGTTGTTACCGCTTCTACAGTAAACAGACCTGACCTAGTTGTTATCATTTGAGTAATTAAAGGTTCTTGTCCAGTTGTTACCACTTCTACAGTAAACAGATCTGACCTAGTTGTTACCACTTGAGTAATTAACAGTTCTTGTCCAGTTGTTAACACTTCTACAGTAAACAGTTCTGACCTAGTTGTTACCACTTGAGTAATTAACAGTTCTTGTCTAGTTGTTGCCACTTCTACAGTAAATAGATCTGACCTAGTTGTTACTACTTGGGTAATTAACAGTTCTGGTCCAGTTGCTACCGCTTCTACAGTAAACATCTGACCTTGTTGTTGTCACTTGAGTAATTAACAGTTCTTGTCCAGTTGTTACCATTTCTGCAGTAAACAGATATGACATAGTTGTTACCGCTTCTACTGTAAACAGATCTGACCTAGTTGTTGCCACTTGTGTAATTAACAGTTCTTGTCTAGTTGTTGCCACTTCTACAGTAAACAAATATGACATAGTTGTTACTGTTTCTACTGTAAACAGATCTGACCTAGTTGTTGCCACTTGTGTAATTAACAGTTCTTGTCTAGTTGTTACCACTTCTACAGTAAACAAATATGACATAGTTGTTACCGCTTCTACAGTAAACAGATCTGACCTAGTTGTTGTAATTTGTGCGTTTAACAGTTCTGGTCCAGTTGTTTCCACGTCTACAGTCAACAGATCAGACCTAGTTGTTACCACTTGGGTAATTAACAGTTCTGGTCCAGTTGTTTCCACTTATACAGTAAACAGATTTGACATAGTTGTTACCACTTGTGTAATTAACAGTTCTGGTCCAGTTGTTACCACTTCTACAGTAAACAGATCTGACCTAGGTGTTACCACTTGTGTAATTACCAGTTATGACCCAGTTGTTACTACTTCTAGAGCTAACAGTTCTGATCTAGTTCTTACTACTTGCGTAATTGACAATTTTGGTCTTTTTTCCAAAAACAGCTTAAAGATACCAAAGGGGTAATCAGAAGACGTAATTCGAAAAAGGACACAATACATTTGGAAAGAAGAATAAAAAGACAATCAATGATCTACAAAACAACGCACAGAAAACCATAGATCGAACAACAAGACGCCCACTAAACACCGGGGATGAACGCAGGTGTTTCGGAACGGTAGGCAGTTCCTGTTCCACTAGTTTCACCCGTCCTGTTTCTTTTGTTACAGCCCCGGTGGTAAGTCATGAATGAGGAAAGGAATGGATTGTGATTACGACAAACGGAACATATTTGTGATCGTTTGTGACACTGATATTCAGCAACTGTTAAGAAATTCATGGTGCCGATCGTAATAAATTCGGAGTAATGACTTCAACTTAACCACTTGGAATCCTTGGTGCAGCAGCTTCCTTGTAGCAACAAGCCTTTGTCAATGAAATCATGATAAAAATCACAAGCACTTCTACAATAAACAGTTTTGATCAACCTCTGACTTAGTATTAGGGTTAGGGTTAGACATGGTAACCACTTCGAAATATGGAGAATTCATTGCCTAGGAGGTATTATTTTTGTAGTTCATGATCATGGTTATTCAGATATTCTCTAATGGTTACCACATTTACAATTGTGATACTTTAGTTGTCAACACTGTTATGGTTTGTATTTACGTTATACTGATATCATTAGCTGATACACAACTGACCACATGATTCTTGAAATGTCTATATAATAACATTTAAGATAGTTCTCTGATGGAACAAGGAAGGCCAAAGCCAATGAACGGAACGAAGTGGTTTGTCCTTGAACAACAATTATATGATAAATACTTTACAGAAGCAAAATCAAATAGCATACGAGAACCATAAAATTAGCTACGAATAGCTGCATACATAATACTTAACCTACTTGTCACCAACTTGTCATTTTCTGATTCTTTCAGAGTTTTGCTCAATCGTTATTTGAATGTTTTTTCCACATAAAATAATTAAAGATATGGTTTTATATTGCCCCTATTGTAATAAAAAATATAAAACGTATGTAACAGAACAATCTATTTAACATTGGCTTCTACAGTACGTAACAGGATACTATTTTTAACATTGGCTTGTACAGTACGTAACAGGACAATCTATTTAGCATTGGCTTGTATAGTAGGTAACAGGATAATCTATTTAACATTGGCTTGTACAGTACGTAACAGGACAATCTATTTAACATTGACTTGTACAGTACGTAACAGGACAATCTATTTAACATTGGCTTGTACAGTACGTAACATAATATTATATAACAGAACGCAGGTGTTCCGGAAGGGTAGGCAGTTCGTGCTCCACTAGTGTCACCCGTCGTGTTAATCTAGTTACAAACCCGGTGATGAATGAGGAAAGGACCGGAAGGTGTTTATGACAAGTGGAACATATCCGTGGTCATTTGTGACACAGATATTCCATACTGGTCAACCAAGCCATGGTGGCGACCGTCAAAAACCCCTAAAATATGTACCAACTGTAACAGAACAGTCCAATAACGTCAGGGAATTCCTAGTAAAATACTTAAAAACTTAATACATGTGTTATTGTATACTGTGATCTGTTATCTTCTTGTGTTAGTGTATACTGTGATCTGCTATCTTCTTGTGTTAGTGTATACTGTGATCTGCTGTCTTCTTGTGTTAGTGTATATTGTGAACTGTTGTCTTCTTGTGCTAATGTATACTGTGATCTGCTATCTTCTTGTGTTAGGGTAGTGCATACTGTGATCTGTTATCTTCTTGTGGTAGTGTATACTGTGATCTGCTATCTTCTTGTGGTAGTGTATACTGTGATCTGTTATCTTCTTGTGTTAGTGTATACTGTGATCTGCTGTCTTCTTGTGTTAGTGTATACTGTGATCTGCTATCTTCTTGTGTTAGTGTATACTGTGATCTCCTATCTTCTGGTGTTAGTGTATACTGTGATCTGCTATCTTCTTGTGGTAGTGTATACTGTGATCTGCTATCTTCTTGTGGTAGTGTATACTGTGATCTGCTATTTTCTTGTGTTAGGGTAGTGAATACTGTGATCTGTTATCTTCTTGTGTTAGTGTATACTGTGATCTGCTATCTTCTTGTGGTAGTGTACACTGTGATCTACTATCTCCTTGTGTTAGTGTATACTGTGATCTGCTATCGTCTTGTGTTAGTGTATACTGTGATCTGCTATCTTCTTGTGTTAGTGTATACTGTGATCTGCTATCTTCTTGTGTTAGTGTATACTGTGATCTGCTATCTTCTTGTGTTAGGGTAGTGTATACTGTGATCTGTTATCTTCTTGTGTTAGTGTATACTGTGATCTGCTATCTTCTTGTGTTAGTGTATACTGATCTGCTGTCTTCTTGTGATAGTGTATACTGTGATCTACTATCTTCTTGTGTTAGTGTATACTGTGATCTGCTATCTTCTTGTGTTAGTGTATACTGTGATCTGCTATCTTCTTGTTGTAGTGTCTACTGTGATCTGCCATCTTCTTGTGTTAGGGTAGTGTATACTGTGATCTGTTATCTTCTTGTGTTAGTGTATACTGTGATCTGCTATCTTCTTGTGTTAGTGTATACTGATCTGCTGTCTTCTTGTGTTAGTGTATACTGATCTGCTGTCTTCTTGTGATAGTGTATACTGTGATCTACTATCTCCCTGTGTTAGTGTATACTGTGATCTGCTATCTTCTTGTGTTAGTGTATACTGTGATCTACTATCTTCTTGTGTTAGTGTATACTGTGATCTGCTGTCTTCTTGTGTTAGTGTATAATGTGATCTACTATCTCCCTGTGTTAGTGTATACAGTGATCTGCTATCTTCTTGTGGTAGTGTATACTGAGATCTACTATCTCCTTGTGTTAGTGTATACTGTGATCTGTTATCTTCTTGTGTTAGTGCATACTGTGATCTGCTATCTTCTTGTGGTAGTGTATACTGTGATCTGATATCTTCTTGTGTTAGTGTATACTGTGATCTGCTATCTTGTGTTAGGGTAATGTATACTATGATCTGTTATCTTCTTGTGTTAGTGTATACTGTGATCTGCTATCTTCTTGTGTTAGTGCATACTAATCTGCTGTCTTCTTGTGATAGTGTATACTGTGATCTACTATCTTCTTGTGTTAGTGTATACTGTGATCTGCTATCTTCTTGTGTTAGTGTATACTGTGATCTACTATCTTCTTGTGTTAGTGTATATTGTGATCTGCTATCTTCTTGTGGTAGTGTCTACTGTGATCTGCTGTCTTCTTGTGTTAGTGTATACTGTGATCTGCTATCTTCTTGTGTTAGTGTATACTGTGATCTGCTATCTTCTTGTGGTAGTGTATACTGTGATCTGTTATCTTCTTGTGGTAGTGTATACTGTGATCTGCTATCTTCTTGTGGTAGTGTATACTGTGATCTGTTATCTTCTTGTGGTAGTGTATACTGTGATCTACTATCTCCTTGTGTTAGTGTATATTGTGATCTGCTATCTTCTTGTGGTAGTGTATACTGAGATCTACTATCTTCTTGTATTAGTGTATACTGTGATCTGTTATCTTCTTGTGTTAGTGTATACTGTGATCTGCTATCTTCTTGTGTTAGTGTATACTGTGATCTGCTATCTTCTTGTGTTAGTGTATACTGTGATCTGATATCTTCTTGTGTTAGTGTATACTGTGATCTGCTATCTTCTTGTGGTAGTGTATACTGTGATCTGCTATCTTCTTGTGTTAGTGTATACTGTGATCTGATATCTTCTTGTGTTCGTGTATACTGTGATCTGCTATCTTCTTGTGGTAGTGTATACTGTGATCTGCTATCTTCTTGTGTTAGTGTATACTGTGATCTGATATCTTCTTGTGGTAGTGTATACTGAGATCTACTATCTTCTTGTATTAGTGTATACTGTGATCTGCTATCTTCTTGTGTTAGTGTATACTGTGATCTGCTATCTTCTTGTGTTAGTGTATACTGTGATCTGATATCTTCTTGTGGTAGTGTATACTGTGATCTGCTATCTTCTTGTGTTAGTGTATACTGTGATCTGATATCTTCTTGTGTTAGTGTATACTGTGATCTGCTATCTTCTTGTGGTAGTGTATACTGTGATCTGCTGTCTTCTTGTGTTATTGTATACTGTGATCTGATATCTTCTTGTGGTAGTGTATACTGTGATCTGCTATCTTCTTGTGTTAGTGTATACTGTGATCTACTATCTTCTTGTATTAGTGTATACTGTGATCTGCTATCTTCTTGTGTTAGTGTATACTGTGATCTGCTATCTTCTTGTGTTAGTGTATACTGTGATCTGCTGTCTTCTTGTGTTAGTGTATACTGTGATCTGCTATCTTCTTGTGTTAGTGTATACTGTGATCTGCTATCTTCTTGTGTTAGTGTATACTGTGATCTGATATCTTCTTGTGTTAGTGTATACTGTGATCTGCTATCTTCTTGTGGTAGTGTATACTGTGATCTGCTATCTTCTTGTGTTAGTGTATACTGTGATTTGATATCTTCTTGTGTTAGTGTATACTGTGATCTGCTATCTTCTTGTGGTAGTGTATACTGTGATCTGCTATCTTCTTGTGTTAGTGTATACTGTGATCTACTATCTTCTTGTATTAGTGTATACTGTGATCTGCTATCTTCTTGTGTTAGTGTATACTGTGATCTGCTATCTTCTTGTGTTAGTGTATACTGTGATCTGCTATCTTCTTGTGTTAGTGTATACTGTGATCTGCTATCTTCTTGTGGTAGTGTATACTGTGATCTACTATCTTCTTGTGTTAGTGTATACTGTGATCTGCTATCTTCTTGTGGTAGTGTATACTGTGATCTACTATCTTCTTGTATTAGTGTATACTGTGATCTGCTATCTTCTTGTATTAGTGTATACTGTGATCTACTATCTTCTTGTGTTAGTGTATACTGTGATCTGCTATCTTCTTGTGTTATTGTATACTGTGATCTTCAATCTTCTTGTGGTAGTGTATACTGTGATCTGCTATCTTCTTGTGTTAGTGTATACTGTGATCTGATATCTTCTTGTGTTAGTGTAAACTGTGATCTGCTATCTTCTTGTGTTAGGGTAATGTATACTGTGATCTGTTATCTTCTTGTGTTAGTGTATACTGTGATCTGCTATCTTCTTGTGGTAGTGTATACTGTGATCTACTATCTCCTTGTGTTAGTGTATACTGTGATCTGATATCTTCTTGTGTTAGTGTATACTGTGATCTGCTATCTTCTTGTGGTAGTGTATACTGTGATCTACTATCTCCTTGTGTTAGTGTATACTGTGATCTGATATCTTCTTGTGTTAGTGTATACTGTGATCTGTTATCTTCTTGTGTTAGTGTATACTGTGATCTACTATCTTCTTGTGTTAGTGTATACTGTGATCTTCAATCTTCTTGTGGTAGTGTATACTGTGATCTACTATCTCCTTGTGTTAGTGTATACTGTGATCTGATATCTTCTTGTGTTAGTGTATACTGTGATCTTCAATCTTCTTGTGGTAGTGTATACTGTGATCTGATATCTTCTTGTGGTAGTGTATACTGTGATCTGCTATCTTCTTGTGGTAGTGTATACTGTGATCTACTATCTCCTTGTGTTAGTGTATACTGTGATCTGCTATCTTCTTGTGGTAGTGTATACTGTGATCTGTTATCTTCTTGTGGTAGTGTATACTGTGATCTGCTATCTCCTTGTGTTAGTGTATACTGTGGTCTGCTATCTTCTTGTGGTAGTGTATACTGTGATCTGTTATCTTCTTGTGGTAGTGTATACTGTGATCTACTATCTCCTTGTGTTAGTGTATACTGTGATCTGCTATCTTCTTGTGGTAGTGTATACTGTGATCTGATATCTTCTTGTGTTAGTATATACTGTGATCTGATATCTTCTTGTGGTAGTGTATACTGTGATCTGATATCTTCTTGTGTTAGTGTATACTGTGATCTGATATCTTCTTGTGTTAGTGTATACAGTGATCTGCTATCTTCTTGTGGTAGTGTATACTGTGATCTGCTATCTTCTTGTGTTAGTGTATACTGTGATCTGATATCTTCTTGTGGTAGTGTATACTGTGATCTGTTATCTTCTTGTGTTAGTGTATACTGTGATCTGCTATCTTCTTGTGGTAGTGTATACTGTGATCTGATATCTTCTTGTGGTAGTGTATACTGTGATCTGATATCTTCTTGTGTTAGTGTATACTGTGATCTGCTATCTTCTTGTGGTAGTGTATACTGTGATCTACTATCTCCTTGTGTTAGTGTATACTGTGATCTACTATCTTCTTGTGTTAGTGTATACTGTGATCTGATATCTTCTTGTGGTAGTGTATACTGTGATCTTCAATCTTCTTGTGTTAGTGTATACTGTGATCTGCTATCTTCTTGTGTTAGTGTATACTGTGATCTGCTATCTTCTTGTGGTAGTGTATACTGTGATCTACTATCTCCTTGTGTTATTGTATACTGTGATCTGTTATCTTCTTGTGGTAGTGTATACTGTTATCTGCTATCTTCTTGTGGTAGTGTATACTGTGATCTGCTATCTTCTTGTGTTAGTGTATACTGTGATCTGCTATCTCCTTGTGGTAGTGTATACTGTGATCTGATATCTTCTTGTGGTAGTGTATACTGTGATCTGATATCTTCTTGTGTTAGTGTATACTGTGATCTGCTATCTTCTTGTGGTAGTGTATACTGTGATCTACTATCTCCTTGTGTTAGTGTATACTGTGATCTACTATCTTCTTGTGTTAGTGTATACTGTGATCTGATATCTTCTTGTGGTAGTGTATACTGTGATCTTCAATCTTCTTGTGTTAGTGTATACTGTGATCTGCTATCTTCTTGTGTTAGTGTATACTGTGATCTGTTATCTTCTTGTGTTAGTGTATACTGTGATCTGATATCTTCTTGTGGTAGTGTCTACTGTGATCTGCTGTCTTCTTGTGTTAGTGTATACTGTGATCTGATATCTTCTTGTGTTAGTGTATACTGTGATCTGATATCTTCTTGTGGTAGTGTATACTGTGATCTGCTATCTTCTTGTGGTAGTGTATACTGTGATCTACTATCTCCTTGTGTTAGTGTATACTGTGATCTGTTATCTTCTTGTGTTAGTGTATACTGTGATCTGCTATCTTCTTGTGGTAGTGTATACTGTGATCTGCTATCTTCTTGTGGTAGTGTATACTGTGATCTACTATCTCCTTGTGTTAGTGTATACTGTGATCTGTTATCTTCTTGTGGTAGTGTATACTGTGATCTGTTATCTTCTTGTGTTAGTGTATACTGTGATCTGCTATCTTCTTGTGGTAGTGTATACTGTGATCTACTATCTCCTTGTGTTAGTGTATACTGTGATCTGTTATCTTCTTGTGTTAGTGTATACTGTGATCTGCTATCTTCTTGTGGTAGTGTATACTGTGATCTACTATCTCCTTGTGGTAGTGTATACTGTGATCTGCTATCTTCTTGTGGTAGTGTATACTGTGATCTGATATCTTCTTGTGTTAGTGTATACTGTGATCTGATATCTTCTTGTGTTAGTGTATACTGTGATCTGCTATCTTCTTGTGGTAGTGTATACTGTGATCTACTATCTCCTTGTGTTAGTGTATACTGTGATCTGTTATCTTCTTGTGTTAGTGTATACTGTGATCTGCTATCTTCTTGTGGTAGTGTATACTGTGATCTACTATCTCCTTGTGTTAGTGTATACTGTGATCTGTTATCTTCTTGTGGTAGTGTATACTGTGATCTGCTATCTTCTTGTGGTAGTGTATACTGTGATCTTCAATCTTCTTGTGTTAGTGTATACTGTGATCTGCTATCTTCTTGTGTTAGTGTATACTGTGATCTGTTATCTTCTTGTGGTAGTGTATACTGTGATCTGCTGTCTTCTTGTGTTAGTGTATACTGTGATCTGATATCTTCTTGTGTTAGTGTATACTGTGATCTGATATCTTCTTGTGGTAGTGTATACTGTGATCTGCTATCTTCTTGTGTTAGTGTATACTGTGATCTGTTATCTTCTTGTGTTAGTGTATACTGTGATCTGATATCTTCTTGTGTTAGTGTATACTGTGATCTGATATCTTCTTGTGTTAGTGTATACTGTGATATGCTATCTTCTTGTGTTAGTGTATACTGTGATCTGTTATCTTCTTGTGGTAGTGTATACTGTGATCTGCTGTCTTCTTGTGTTAGTGTATACTGTGATCTGCTATCTTCTTGTGTTAGTGTATACTGTGATCTGCTATCTTCTTGTGTTAGTGTATACTGTGATCGGCTATCTTCTTGTGTTAGTGTATACTGTGATCTGCTATCTTCTTGTGGTAGTGTATACTGTGATCTACTATCTTCTTGTGTTAGTGTATACTGTGATCTGCTATCTTCTTGTGGTAGTGTATACTGTGATCTACTATCTTCTTGTATTAGTGTATACTGTGATCTGCTATCTTCTTGTATTAGTGTATACTGTGATCTACTATCTTCTTGTGTTAGTGTATACTGTGATCTGCTATCTTCTTGTGTTATTGTATACTGTGATCTTCAATCTTCTTGTGGTAGTGTATACTGTGATCTGCTATCTTCTTGTGTTAGTGTATACTGTGATCTGATATCTTCTTGTGTTAGTGTAAACTGTGATCTGCTATCTTCTTGTGTTAGGGTAATGTATACTGTGATCTGTTATCTTCTTGTGTTAGTGTATACTGTGATCTGCTATCTTCTTGTGGTAGTGTATACTGTGATCTACTATCTCCTTGTGTTAGTGTATACTGTGATCTGATATCTTCTTGTGTTAGTGTATACTGTGATCTGCTATCTTCTTGTGGTAGTGTATACTGTGATCTACTATCTCCTTGTGTTAGTGTATACTGTGATCTGATATCTTCTTGTGTTAGTGTATACTGTGATCTGTTATCTTCTTGTGTTAGTGTATACTGTGATCTGCTATCTTCTTGTGTTAGTGTATACTGTGATCTTCAATCTTCTTGTGGTAGTGTATACTGTGATCTACTATCTCCTTGTGTTAGTGTATACTGTGATCTGATATCTTCTTGTGTTAGTGTATACTGTGATCTTCAATCTTCTTGTGGTAGTGTATACTGTGATCTGATATCTTCTTGTGGTAGTGTATACTGTGATCTGCTATCTTCTTGTGGTAGTGTATACTGTGATCTACTATCTCCTTGTGTTAGTGTATACTGTGATCTGCTATCTTCTTGTGGTAGTGTATACTGTGATCTGTTATCTTCTTGTGGTAGTGTATACTGTGATCTGCTATCTCCTTGTGTTAGTGTATACTGTGATCTGCTATCTTCTTGTGGTAGTGTATACTGTGATCTGTTATCTTCTTGTGGTAGTGTATACTGTGATCTACTATCTCCTTGTGTTAGTGTATACTGTGATCTGCTATCTTCTTGTGGTAGTGTATACTGTGATCTGATATCTTCTTGTGTTAGTATATACTGTGATCTGATATCTTCTTGTGGTAGTGTATAATGTGATCTGATATCTTCTTGTGTTAGTGTATACTGTGATCTGATATCTTCTTGTGTTAGTGTATACAGTGGTCTGCTATCTTCTTGTTGTAGTGTATACTGTGATCTGCTATCTTCTTGTGTTAGTGTATACTGTGATCTGATATCTTCTTGTGGTAGTGTATACTGTGATCTGTTATCTTCTTGTGTTAGTGTATACTGTGATCTGCTATCTCCTTGTGGTAGTGTATACTGTGATCTGATATCTTCTTGTGGTAGTGTATACTGTGATCTGATATCTTCTTGTGTTAGTGTATACTGTGATCTGCTATCTTCTTGTGGTAGTGTATACTGTGATCTACTATCTCCTTGTGTTAGTGTATACTGTGATCTACTATCTTCTTGTGTTAGTGTATACTGTGATCTGATATCTTCTTGTGGTAGTGTATACTGTGATCTTCAATCTTCTTGTGTTAGTGTATACTGTGATCTGCTATCTTCTTGTGTTAGTGTATACTGTGATCTGTTATCTTCTTGTGGTAGTGTATACTGTGATCTACTATCTCCTTGTGTTATTGTATACTGTGATCTGTTATCTTCTTGTGGTAGTGTATACTGTTATCTGCTATCTTCTTGTGGTAGTGTATACTGTGATCTGCTATCTCCTTGTGGTAGTGTATACTGTGATCTGATATCTTCTTGTGGTAGTGTATACTGTGATCTGATATCTTCTTGTGTTAGTGTATACTGTGATCTGCTATCTTCTTGTGGTAGTGTATACTGTGATTTACTATCTCCTTGTGTTAGTGTATACTGTGATCTACTATCTTCTTGTGTTAGTGTATACTGTGATCTGATATCTTCTTGTGGTAGTGTATACTGTGATCTTCAATCTTCTTGTGTTAGTGTATACTGTGATCTGCTATCTTCTTGTGTTAGTGTATACTGTGATCTGTTATCTTCTTGTGTTAGTGTATACTGTGATCTGATATCTTCTTGTGGTAGTGTCTACTGTGATCTGCTGTCTTCTTGTGTTAGTGTATACTGTGATCTGATATCTTCTTGTGTTAGTGTATACTGTGATCTGATATCTTCTTGTGGTAGTGTATACTGTGATCTGCTATCTTCTTGTGGTAGTGTATACTGTGATCTACTATCTCCTTGTGTTAGTGTATACTGTGATCTGTTATCTTCTTGTGGTAGTTTATACTGTGATCTGTTATCTTCTTGTGTTAGTGTATACTGTGATCTGCTATCTTCTTGTGGTAGTGTATACTGTGATCTACTATCTCCTTGTGTTAGTGTATACTGTGATCTGTTATCTTCTTGTGTTAGTGTATACTGTGATCTGCTATCTTCTTGTGGTAGTGTATACTGTGATCTGCTATCTTCTTGTGGTAGTGTATACTGTGATCTACTATCTCCTTGTGTTAGTGTATACTGTGATCTTTTATCTTCTTGTGTTAGTGTATACTGTGATCTGCTATCTTCTTGTGGTAGTGTATACTGTGATCTACTATCTCCTTGTGGTAGTGTATACTGTGATCTGCTATCTTCTTGTGGTAGTGTATACTGTGATCTGATATCTTCTTGTGTTAGTGTATACTGTGATCTACTATCTCCTTGTGTTAGTGTATACTGTGATCTTTTATCTTCTTGTGTTAGTGTATACTGTGATCTGCTATCTTCTTGTGGTAGTGTATACTGTGATCTACTATCTCCTTGTGGTAGTGTATACTGTGATCTGCTATCTTCTTGTGGTAGTGTATACTGTGATCTGATATCTTCTTGTGTTAGTGTATACTGTGATCTGATATCTTCTTGTGTTAGTGTATACTGTGATCTGCTATCTTCTTGTGGTAGTGTATACTGTGATCTACTATCTCCTTGTGTTAGTGTATACTGTGATCTGATATCTTCTTGTGTTAGTGTATACTGTGATCTGATATCTTCTTGTGGTAGTGTATACTGTGATCTGCTATCTTCTTGTGGTAGTGTATACTGTGATCTACTATCTCCTTGTGTTAGTGTATACTGTGATCTGATATCTTCTTGTGTTAGTGTATACTGTGATCTGCTATCTTCTTGTGGTAGTGTATACTGTGATCTACTATCTCCTTGTGTTAGTGTATACTGTGATCTGTTATCTTCTTGTGTTAGTGTATACTGTGATCTGCTATCTTATTGTGGTAGTGTATACTGTGATCTACTATCTCCTTGTGTTAGTGTATACTGTGATCTGTTATCTTCTTGTGGTAGTGTATACTGTGATCTGCTATCTTCTTGTGGTAGTGTATACTGTGATCTTCAATTTTCTTGTGTTAGTGTATACTGTGATCTGCTATCTTCTTGTGTTAGTGTATACTGTGATCTGTTATCTTCTTGTGGTAGTGTATACTGTGATCTGCTGTCTTCTTGTGTCAGTGTATACTGTGATCTGATATCTTCTTGTGTTAGTGTATACTGTGATCTGATATCTTCTTGTGGTAGTGTATACTGTGATCTGCTATCTTCTTGTGTTAGTGTATACTGTGATCTGATATCTTCTTGTGGTAGTGTATACTGTGATCTGATATCTTCTTGTGTTAGTGTATACTGTGATCTTCAATCTTCTTGTGTTAGTGTATACTGTGATCTGCTATCTTCTTGTGTTAGTGTATACTGTGATCTGCTATCTTCTTCTGTTAGTGTATACTGTGATCTGCTGTCTTCTTGTGTTAGTGTATACTGTGATCTGATATCTTCTTGTATTAGGGTAGTGTATACTCTGATCTGTTATCTTCTTGTGGTAGTGTATACTGTGATCTACTATCTTCTTGTGTTAGTGTATACTGTGATCTGATATCTTCTTGTGGTAGTGTATACTGTGATCTACTATCTCCTTGTGTTAGTGTATACTGTGATCTGATATCTTCTTGTGTTAGTGTATACTGTGATCTGTTATCTTCTTGTGGTAGTGTATACTGTGATCTGATATCTTCTTGTGTTATTGTATACTGTGATCTGTTATCTTCTTGTGTTAGTGTATACTGTGATCTACTATCTCCTTGTGTTAGTGTATACTGTGATCTGTTATCTTCTTGTGGTAGTGTATACTGTGATCTGATATCTTCTTGTGTTATTGTATACTGTGATCTGTTATCTTCTTGTGGTAGTGTATACTCTGATCTACTATCTCCTTGTGTTAGTGTATACTGTGATCTGATATCTTCTTGTGTTAGTGTATACTGTGATCTGCTATCTTCTTGTGTTAGTGTATACTGTGATCTGCTATCTTCTTGTGTTAGTGTATACTGTGATCTGATATCTTCTTGTGTTATTGTATACTGTGATCTGTTATCTTCTTGTGGTAGTGTATACTGTGATCTACTATCTCCTTTTGTTAGTGTATACTGTGATCTGATATCTTCTTGTGTTAGTGTATACTGTGATCTGCTGTCTTCTTGTGTTAGTGTATACTGTGATCTGATATCTTCTTGTGTTATTGTATACTGTGATCTTCAATCTTCTTGTGTTAGTGTATACTGTGATCTGCTGTCTTCTTGTGTTAGTGTATACTGTGATCTGATATCTTCTTGTGTTATTGTATACTGTGATCTGTTATCTTCTTGTGGTAGTGTATACTATGATCTGCTATCTTCTTGTGTTAGGGTAATGTATACTGTGATCTGTTATCTTCTTGTGTTAGTGTATACTGTGATCTGCTATCTTCTTGGTCTTGATCAAATGTGTGTATTGATTTTTAGGTATGTATAACTATTAATACTACTGTCTAGACAGACATATGATAATTATTCTTAACATAATTGTGATGTGTGATGGGATGCAAAAATTGTATTAGATATTCTTACTTTTTCTTATCGGATTTATATGTATATATACATTTTATTCTAACATGACGTTTGTCATTGGCTGTATAAATTGTACCGTGATAAAACTCCTGATATATTTTATTTCCCATATGTGTATTGACGAACAAATTATAAACATCATTACACTGCAATAACCTTAATCAGGTAGATAAAATACGCCTTCTTTTTGACTACTTGAACACGTTTTCTTGGAGTTTTTTTAATGAATATTTGCTTTTAATTCATTCAAATGTTAACTATGCAAATCTCCTACTTATAGGAATCTAAAGACTCCGATATAGACATTAATGTTTCAATAAAGAATTTGCTAACATTTACTGTCAACTGCGAAGAAAGATATTCCAAATACAGGTTACAACCTCCATGCTAAACCGCATTGGAATTCGTCAGTAGTAAAAGTGGCACATGCCAAGAAAGAAAAAATACTTTATATA
>OY726521.1:113655468-113816174 GCA_963383655.1 Bathymodiolus septemdierum | reverse complement strand
TAATGGTCAATGGTCTGTGTCAGTCTTTCTGTTTTATAACCTGACAACACCTATTAAGAGGAAGCTTCCTATCCTCCACATTGTTATTTAATGGTCAATGGTCTGTGTCAGTCTTTCTGTTTTATAACCTGACAACACCTATTAAGAGGAAACTTCCTATCCTCCACATTGTTATTTAATGGTCAATGGTCTGTGTCAATCTTTCTGTTTTATAACCTGACAACACCTATTAAGAGGAAGCTTCCTATCCTCCACATTGTTTTTATTTAATGGTCAATGGTCTGTGTCAGTCTTTCTGTTTTATAACCTGACAACACCTATTAAGAGGAAGCTTCCTATCCTCCACATTGTTATTTAAATGGTCAATGGTCTGTGTCAGTCTTTCTGTTTTATAACCTGACAACACCTATTAAGAGGAAGCTTCCTATCCTCCACATTGTTATTTAATGGTCAATGGTCTGTGTCAGTCTTTCTGTTTTATAACCTGACAACACCTATTAAGAGGAAGCTTCCTATCCTCCACATTGTTATTTAATGGTCAATGGTCTGTGTCAGTCTTTCTGTTTTATAACCTGACAACACCTATTAAGAGGAAGCTTCCTATCCTCCACATTGTTATTTAATGGTCAATGGTCTGTGTCAGTCTTTCTGTTTTATAACCTGACAACACCTATTAAGAGGAAGCTTCCTATCCTCCACATTGTTATTTAATGGTCAATGATCTGTGTCAGTCTTTCTGTTTTTTAACCTGACAACACCTATTAAGAGGAAGCTTCCTACCCTCCACATTGTTATTTAATGGTCAATGGTCTGTGTCAGTCTTTCTGTTTTATAACCTGACAACACCTATTAAGAGGAAGCTTCCTACCCTCCACATTGTTATTTAATGGTCAATGGTCTGTGTCAGTCTTTCTGTTTTATAACCTGACAACACCTATTAAGAGGAAGCTTCCTATCCTCCACATTGTTAATGGTCAATGGTCTGTGTCAGTCTTTCGGTTTTATAACCTGACAACATCTATTAAGAGGAAGCTTCCTATCCTCCACATTGTTAATGGTCAATGGTCTGTGTCAGTCTTTCTGTTTTATAACCTGACAACACCTATTAAGAGGAAGCTTCCTATCCTCCACATTGTTATTTAATGGTCAATGGTCTGTGTCAGTCTTTCTGTTTTATAACCTGACAACACCTATTAAGAGGAAGCTTCCTATCCTCCACATTGTTATTTAATGGTCAATGGTCTGTGTCAGTCTTTCTGTTTTATAACCTGACAACACCTATTAAGAGGAAACTTCCTATCCTCCACATTGTTATTTAATGGTCAATGGTCTGTGTCAATCTTTCTGTTTTATAACCTGACAACACCTATTAAGAGGAAGCTTCCTATCCTCCACATTGTTAATTGTCAATGGTCTGTGTCAGTCTTTCTGTTTTATAACCTGACAACACCTATTAAGAGGAAGCTTCCTATCCTCCACATTGTTAATGGTCAATGGTCTGTGTCAGTCTTTCTGTTTTATAACCTGACAACACCTATTAAGAGGAAGCTTCCTATCCTCCACATTGTTATTTAATGGTCAATGGTCTGTGTCAGTCTTTCTGTTTTATAACCTGACAACACCTATTAAGAGGAAGCTTCCTATCCTCCACATTGTTATTTAATGGTCAATGGTCTGTGTCAGTCTTTCTGTTTTATAACCTGACAACACCTATTAAGAGGAAGCTTCCTATCCTCCACATTGTTATTTAATGGTCAATGGTCTGTGTCAGTCTTTCTGTTTTATAACCTGACAACATCTATTAAGAGGAAGCTTCCTATCCTCCACATTGTTATTTAATGGTCAATGGTCTGTGTCAGTCTTTCTGTTTTATAACCTGACAACACCTATTAAGAGGAAGCTTCCTATCCTCCACATTGTTAATGGTCAATGATCTGTGTCAGTCTTTCTGTTTTATAACCTGACAACACCTATTAAGAGGAAGCTTCCTATCCTCCACATTGTTATTTAATGGTCAATGCTCTGTGTCAGTCTTTCTGTTTTATAACCTGACAACACCTATTAAGAGGAAGCTTCCTATCCTCCACATTGTTAATGGTCAATGGTCTGTGTCAGTCTTTCTGTTTTATAACCTGACAACACCTATTAAGAGGAAGCTTTCTATCCTCCACATTGTTAATGGTCAATGGTCTGTGTCAGTCTTTCTGTTTTATAACCTGACAACACCTATTAAGAGGAAGCTTCCTATCCTCCACATTGTTATTTAATGGTCAATGGTCTGTGTCAGTCTTTCTGTTTTATAACCTGACAACATCTATTAAGAGGAAGCTTCCTATCCTCCACATTGTTATTTAATGGTCAATGGTCTGTGTCAGTCTTTCTGTTTTATAACCTGACAACACCTATTAAGAGGAAGCTTCCTATCCTCCACATTGTTATTTAATGGTCAATGATCTGTGTCAGTCTTTCTGTTTTTTAACCTGACAACACCTATTAAGAGGAAGCTTCCTACCCTCCACATTGTTATTTAATGGTCAATGGTCTGTGTCAGTCTTTCTGTTTTATAACCTGACAACACCTATTAAGAGGAAGCTTCCTATCCTCCACATTGTTATTTAATGGTCAATGATCTGTGTCAGTCTTTCTGTTTTATAACCTGACAACACCTATTAAGAGGAAGCTTCCTATCCTCCACATTGTTATTTAATGGTCAATGGTCTGTGTCAGTCTTTCTGTTTTATAACCTGACAACACCTATTAAGAGGAAGCTTCCTATCCTCCACATTGTTATTTAATGGTCAATGATCTGTGTCAGTCTTTCTGTTTTATAACCTGACAACACCTATTAAGAGGAAGCTTCCTATCCTCCACATTGTTATTTAATGGTCAATGATCTGTGTCAGTCTTTCTGTTTTATAACCTGACAACACCTATTAAGAGGAAGCTTCCTATCCTCCACATTGTTATTTAATGGTCAATGGTCTGTGTCAGTCTTTCTGTTTTATAACCTGACAACACCTATTAAGAGGAAGCTTCCTATCCTCCACATTGTTATTTAATGGTCAATGGTCTGTGTCAGTCTTTCTGTTTTATAACCTGACAACACCTATTAAGAGGAAGCTTCCTATCCTCCACATTGTTATTTAATGGTCAATGATCTGTGTCAGTCTTTCTGTTTTATAACCTGACAACACCTATTAAGAGGAAGCTTCCTATCCTCCACATTGTTATTTAATGGTCAATGATCTGTGTCAGTCTTTCTGTTTTTTAACCTGACAACACCTATTAAGAGGAAGCTTCCTACCCTCCACATTGTTATTTAATGGTCAATGGTCTGTGTCAGTCTTTCTGTTTTATAACCTGACAACACCTATTAAGAGGAAGCTTCCTACCCTCCACATTGTTATTTAATGGTCAATGGTCTGTGTCAGTCTTTCTGTTTTATAACCTGACAACACCTATTAAGAGGAAGCTTCCTATCCTCCACATTGTTAATGGTCAATGGTCTGTGTCAGTCTTTCGGTTTTATAACCTGACAACATCTATTAAGAGGAAGCTTCCTATCCTCCACATTGTTAATGGTCAATGGTCTGTGTCAGTCTTTCTGTTTTATAACCTGACAACACCTATTAAGAGGAAGCTTCCTATCCTCCACATTGTTATTTAATGGTCAATGGTCTGTGTCAGTCTTTCTGTTTTATAACCTGACAACACCTATTAAGAGGAAGCTTCCTATCCTCCACATTGTTATTTAATGGTCAATGGTCTGTGTCAGTCTTTCTGTTTTATAACCTGACAACACCTATTAAGAGGAAGCTTCCTATCCTCCACATTGTTATTTAATGGTCAATGGTCTGTGTCAGTCTTTCTGTTTTATAACCTGACAACACCTATTAAGAGGAAACTTCCTATCCTCCACATTGTTATTTAATGGTCAATGGTCTGTGTCAATCTTTCTGTTTTATAACCTGACAACACCTATTAAGAGGAAGCTTCCTATCCTCCACATTGTTAATTGTCAATGGTCTGTGTCAGTCTTTCTGTTTTATAACCTGACAACACCTATTAAGAGGAAGCTTCCTATCCTCCACATTGTTAATGGTCAATGGTCTGTGTCAGTCTTTCTGTTTTATAACCTGACAACACCTATTAAGAGGAAGCTTCCTATCCTCCACATTGTTATTTAATGGTCAATGGTCTGTGTCAGTCTTTCTGTTTTATAACCTGACAACACCTATTAAGAGGAAGCTTCCTATCCTCCACATTGTTATTTAATGGTCAATGGTCTGTGTCAGTCTTTCTGTTTTATAACCTGACAACACCTATTAAGAGGAAGCTTCCTATCCTCCACATTGTTATTTAATGGTCAATGGTCTGTGTCAGTCTTTCTGTTTTATAACCTGACAACATCTATTAAGAGGAAGCTTCCTATCCTCCACATTGTTATTTAATGGTCAATGGTCTGTGTCAGTCTTTCTGTTTTATAACCTGACAACACCTATTAAGAGGAAGCTTCCTATCCTCCACATTGTTAATGGTCAATGATCTGTGTCAGTCTTTCTGTTTTATAACCTGACAACACCTATTAAGAGGAAGCTTCCTATCCTCCACATTGTTATTTAATGGTCAATGCTCTGTGTCAGTCTTTCTGTTTTATAACCTGACAACACCTATTAAGAGGAAGCTTCCTATCCTCCACATTGTTAATGGTCAATGGTCTGTGTCAGTCTTTCTGTTTTATAACCTGACAACACCTATTAAGAGGAAGCTTTCTATCCTCCACATTGTTAATGGTCAATGGTCTGTGTCAGTCTTTCTGTTTTATAACCTGACAACACCTATTAAGAGGAAGCTTCCTATCCTCCACATTGTTATTTAATGGTCAATGGTCTGTGTCAGTCTTTCTGTTTTATAACCTGACAACATCTATTAAGAGGAAGCTTCCTATCCTCCACATTGTTATTTAATGGTCAATGGTCTGTGTCAGTCTTTCTGTTTTATAACCTGACAACACCTATTAAGAGGAAGCTTCCTATCCTCCACATTGTTATTTAATGGTCAATGATCTGTGTCAGTCTTTCTGTTTTTTAACCTGACAACACCTATTAAGAGGAAGCTTCCTACCCTCCACATTGTTATTTAATGGTCAATGGTCTGTGTCAGTCTTTCTGTTTTATAACCTGACAACACCTATTAAGAGGAAGCTTCCTATCCTCCACATTGTTATTTAATGGTCAATGATCTGTGTCAGTCTTTCTGTTTTATAACCTGACAACACCTATTAAGAGGAAGCTTCCTATCCTCCACATTGTTATTTAATGGTCAATGGTCTGTGTCAGTCTTTCTGTTTTATAACCTGACAACACCTATTAAGAGGAAGCTTCCTATCCTCCACATTGTTATTTAATGGTCAATGATCTGTGTCAGTCTTTCTGTTTTATAACCTGACAACACCTATTAAGAGGAAGCTTCCTATCCTCCACATTGTTATTTAATGGTCAATGATCTGTGTCAGTCTTTCTGTTTTATAACCTGACAACACCTATTAAGAGGAAGCTTCCTATCCTCCACATTGTTATTTAATGGTCAATGGTCTGTGTCAGTCTTTCTGTTTTATAACCTGACAACACCTATTAAGAGGAAGCTTCCTATCCTCCACATTGTTATTTAATGGTCAATGGTCTGTGTCAGTCTTTCTGTTTTATAACCTGACAACACCTATTAAGAGGAAGCTTCCTATCCTCCACATTGTTATTTAATGGTCAATGATCTGTGTCAGTCTTTCTGTTTTATAACCTGACAACACCTATTAAGAGGAAGCTTCCTATCCTCCACATTGTTATTTAATGGTCAATGATCTGTGTCAGTCTTTCTGTTTTTTAACCTGACAACACCTATTAAGAGGAAGCTTCCTACCCTCCACATTGTTATTTAATGGTCAATGGTCTGTGTCAGTCTTTCTGTTTTATAACCTGACAACACCTATTAAGAGGAAGCTTCCTACCCTCCACATTGTTATTTAATGGTCAATGGTCTGTGTCAGTCTTTCTGTTTTATAACCTGACAACACCTATTAAGAGGAAGCTTCCTATCCTCCACATTGTTAATGGTCAATGGTCTGTGTCAGTCTTTCGGTTTTATAACCTGACAACATCTATTAAGAGGAAGCTTCCTATCCTCCACATTGTTAATGGTCAATGGTCTGTGTCAGTCTTTCTGTTTTATAACCTGACAACACCTATTAAGAGGAAGCTTCCTATCCTCCACATTGTTATTTAATGGTCAATGATCTGTGTCAGTCTTTCTGTTTTATAACCTGACAACACCTATTAAGAGGAAGCTTCCTATCCTCCACATTGTTATTTAATGGTCAATGATCTGTGTCAGTCTTTCTGTTTTATAACCTGACAACACCTATTAAGAGGAAGCTTCCTATCCTCCACATTGTTATTTAATGGTCAATGGTCTGTGTCAGTCTTTCTGTTTTATAACCTGACAACACCTATTAAGAGGAAGCTTCCTATCCTCCACATTGTTATTTAATGGTCAATGGTCTGTGTCAGTCTTTCTGTTTTAAAACCTGACAACACCTATTAAGAGGAAGCTTCCTATCCTCCACATTGTTATTTAATGGTCAATGATCTGTGTCAGTCTTTCTGTTTTTTAACCTGACAACACGTATTAAGAGGAAGCTTCCTACCCTCCACATTGTTATTTAATGGTCAATGGTCTGTGTCAGTCTTTCTGTTTTATAACCTGACAACACCTATTAAGAGGAAGCTTCCTACCCTCCACATTGTTATTTAATGGTCAATGGTCTGTGTCAGTCTTTCTGTTTTATAACCTGACAACACCTATTAAGAGGAAGCTTCCTATCCTCCACATTGTTAATGGTCAATGGTCTGTGTCAGTCTTTCGGTTTTATAACCTGACAACATCTATTAAGAGGAAGCTTCCTATCCTCCACATTGTTAATGGTCAATGGTCTGTGTCAGTCTTTCTGTTTTATAACCTGACAACACCTATTAAGAGGAAGCTTCCTATCCTCCACATTGTTATTTAATGGTCAATGGTCTGTGTCAGTCTTTCTGTTTTATAACCTGACAACACCTATTAAGAGGAAGCTTCCTATCCTCCACATTGTTATTTAATGGTCAATGGTCTGTGTCAGTCTTTCTGTTTTATAACCTGACAACACCTATTAAGAGGAAACTTCCTATCCTCCACATTGTTATTTAATGGTCAATGGTCTGTGTCAATCTTTCTGTTTTATAACCTGACAACACCTATTAAGAGGAAGCTTCCTATCCTCCACATTGTTAATGGTCAATGGTCTGTGTCAGTCTTTCTGTTTTATAACCTGACAACACCTATTAAGAGGAAGCTTCCTATCCTCCACATTGTTAATGGTCAATGGTCTGTGTCAGTCTTTCTGTTTTATAACCTGACAACACCTATTAAGAGGAAGCTTCCTATCCTCCACATTGTTATTTAATGGTCAATGGTCTGTGTCAGTCTTTCTGTTTTATAACCTGACAACACCTATTAAGAGGAAGCTTCCTATCCTCCACATTGTTATTTAATGGTCAATGGTCTGTGTCAGTCTTTCTGTTTTATAACCTGACAACACCTATTAAGAGGAAGCTTCCTATCCTCCACATTGTTATTTAATGGTCAATGGTCTGTGTCAGTCTTTCTGTTTTATAACCTGACAACATCTATTAAGAGGAAGCTTCCTATCCTCCACATTGTTATTTAATGGTCAATGGTCTGTGTCAGTCTTTCTGTTTTATAACCTGACAACACCTATTAAGAGGAAGCTTCCTATCCTCCACATTGTTAATGGTCAATGATCTGTGTCAGTCTTTCTGTTTTATAACCTGACAACACCTATTAAGAGGAAGCTTCCTATCCTCCACATTGTTATTTAATGGTCAATGGTCTGTGTCAGTCTTTCTGTTTTATAACCTGACAACACCTATTAAGAGGAAGCTTCCTATCCTCCACATTGTTAATGGTCAATGGTCTGTGTCAGTCTTTCTGTTTTATAACCTGACAACACCTATTAAGAGGAAGCTTTCTATCCTCCACATTGTTAATGGTCAATGGTCTGTGTCAGTCTTTCTGTTTTATAACCTGACAACACCTATTAAGAGGAAGCTTCCTATCCTCCACATTGTTATTTAATGGTCAATGGTCTGTGTCAGTCTTTCTGTTTTATAACCTGACAACATCTATTAAGAGGAAGCTTCCTATCCTCCACATTGTTATTTAATGGTCAATGGTCTGTGTCAGTCTTTCTGTTTTATAACCTGACAACACCTATTAAGAGGAAGCTTCCTATCCTCCACATTGTTATTTAATGGTCAATGATCTGTGTCAGTCTTTCTGTTTTTTAACCTGACAACACCTATTAAGAGGAAACTTCCTATCCTCCACATTGTTATTTAATGGTCAATGGTCTGTGTCAGTCTTTCTGTTTTTTAACCTGACAACACCTATTAAGAGGAAGCTTCCTATCCTCCACATTGTTATTTAATGGTCAATGATCTGTGTCAGTCTTTCTGTTTTATAACCTGACAACACCTATTAAGAGGAAGCTTCCTATCCTCCACATTGTTATTTAATGGTCAATGGTCTGTGTCAGTCTTTCTGTTTTATAACCTGACAACACCTATTAAGAGGAAGCTTCCTATCCTCCACATTGTTATTTAATGGTCAATGATCTGTGTCAGTCTTTCTGTTTTATAACCTGACAACACCTATTAAGAGGAAGCTTCCTATCCTCCACATTGTTATTTAATGGTCAATTGTCTGTGTCAGTCTTTCTGTTTTATAACCTGACAACACCTATTAAGAGGAAGCTTCCTATCCTCCACATTGTTATTTAATGGTCAATGGTCTGTGTCAGTCTTTCTGTTTTATAACCTGACAACACCTATTAAGAGGAAGCTTCCTATCCTCCACATTGTTATTTAATGGTCAATGATCTGTGTCAGTCTTTCTGTTTTTTAACCTGACAACACCTATTAAGAGGAAGCTTCCTACCCTCCACATTGTTATTTAATGGTCAATGGTCTGTGTCAGTCTTTCTGTTTTATAACCTGACAACACCTATTAAGAGGAAGCTTCCTACCCTCCACATTGTTATTTAATGGTCAATGGTCTGTGTCAGTCTTTCTGTTTTATAACCTGACAACACCTATTAAGAGGAAGCTTCCTATCCTCCACATTGTTAATGGTCAATGGTCTGTGTCAGTCTTTCGGTTTTATAACCTGACAACATCTATTAAGAGGAAGCTTCCTATCCTCCACATTGTTAATGGTCAATGGTCTGTGTCAGTCTTTCTGTTTTATAACCTGACAACACCTATTAAGAGGAAGCTTCCTATCCTCCACATTGTTATTTAATGGTCAATGATCTGTGTCAGTCTTTCTGTTTTATAACCTGACAACACCTATTAAGAGGAAGCTTCCTATCCTCCACATTGTTATTTAATGGTCAATGATCTGTGTCAGTCTTTCTGTTTTATAACCTGACAACACCTATTAAGAGGAAGCTTCCTATCCTCCACATTGTTATTTAATGGTCAATGGTCTGTGTCAGTCTTTCTGTTTTATAACCTGACAACACCTATTAAGAGGAAGCTTCCTATCCTCCACATTGTTATTTAATGGTCAATGGTCTGTGTCAGTCTTTCTGTTTTATAACCTGACAACACCTATTAAGAGGAAGCTTCCTATCCTCCACATTGTTATTTAATGGTCAATGATCTGTGTCAGTCTTTCTGTTTTTTAACCTGACAACACCTATTAAGAGGAAGCTTCCTACCCTCCACATTGTTATTTAATGGTCAATGGTCTGTGTCAGTCTTTCTGTTTTATAACCTGACAACACCTATTAAGAGGAAGCTTCCTACCCTCCACATTGTTATTTAATGGTCAATGGTCTGTGTCAGTCTTTCTGTTTTATAACCTGACAACACCTATTAAGAGGAAGCTTCCTATCCTCCACATTGTTAATGGTCAATGGTCTGTGTCAGTCTTTCGGTTTTATAACCTGACAACATCTATTAAGAGGAAGCTTCCTATCCTCCACATTGTTAATGGTCAATGGTCTGTGTCAGTCTTTCTGTTTTATAACCTGACAACACCTATTAAGAGGAAGCTTCCTATCCTCCACATTGCTATTTAATGGTCAATGGTCTGTGTCAGTCTTTCTGTTTTATAACCTGACAACACCTATTAAGAGGAAGCTTCCTACCCTCCACATTGTTATTTAATGGTCAATGGTCTGTGTCAGTCTTTCTGTTTTATAACCTGACAACACCTATTAAGAGGAAGCTTCCTATCCTCCACATTGTTAATGGTCAATGGTCTGTGTCAGTCTTTCGGTTTTATAACCTGACAACATCTATTAAGAGGAAGCTTCCTATCCTCCACATTGTTAATGGTCAATGGTCTGTGTCAGTCTTTCTGTTTTATAACCTGACAACACCTATTAAGAGGAAGCTTCCTATCCTCCACATTGTTATTTAATGGTCAATGGTCTGTGTCAGTCTTTCTGTTTTATAACCTGACAACACCTATTAAGAGGAAGCTTCCTATCCTCCACATTGTTATTTAATGGTCAATGGTCTGTGTCAGTCTTTCTGTTTTATAACCTGACAACACCTATTAAGAGGAAACTTCCTATCCTCCACATTGTTATTTAATGGTCAATGGTCTGTGTCAATCTTTCTGTTTTATAACCTGACAACACCTATTAAGAGGAAGCTTTCTATCCTCCACATTGTTAATGGTCAATGGTCTGTGTCAGTCTTTCTGTTTTATAACCTGACAACACCTATTAAGAGGAAGCTTCCTATCCTCCACATTGTTATTTAATGGTCAATGGTCTGTGTCAGTCTTTCTGTTTTATAACCTGACAACACCTATTAAGAGGAAGCTTTCTATCCTCCACATTGTTATTTAATGGTCAATGGTCTGTGTCAGTCTTTCTGTTTTATAACCTGACAACACCTATTAAGAGGAAGCTTCCTATCCTCCACATTGTTATTTAATGGTCAATGGTCTGTGTCAGTCTTTCTGTTTTATAACCTGACAACATCTATTAAGAGGAAGCTTCCTATCCTCCACATTGTTATTTAATGGTCAATGGTCTGTGTCAGTCTTTCTGTTTTATAACCTGACAACACCTATTAAGAGGACGCTTCCTATCCTCCACATTGTTAATGGTCAATGATCTGTGTCAGTCTTTCTGTTTTATAACCTGACAACACCTATTAAGAGGAAGCTTCCTATCCTCCACATTGTTATTTAATGGTCAATGGTCTGTGTCAGTCTTTCTGTTTTATAACCTGACAACACCTATTAAGAGGAAGCTTCCTATCCTCCACATTGTTAATGGTCAATGGTCTGTGTCAGTCTTTCTGTTTTATAACCTGACAACACCTATTAAGAGGAAGCTTTCTATCCTCCACATTGTTAATGGTCAATGGTCTGTGTCAGTCTTTCTGTTTTTTAACCTGACAACACCTATTAAGAGGAAGCTTCCTATCCTCCACATTGTTATGTAATGGTCAATGGTCTGTGTCAGTCTTTCTGTTTTATAACCTGACAACACCTATTAAGAGGAAGCTTCCTATCCTCCACATTGTTATTTAATGGTCAATGATCTGTGTCAGTCTTTCTGTTTTTTAACCTGACAACACCTATTAAGAGGAAACTTCCTATCCTCCACATTGTTATTTAATGGTCAATGGTCTGTGTCAGTCTTTCTGTTTTTTAACCTGACAACACCTATTAAGAGGAAACTTCCTATCCTCCACATTGTTATTTAATGGTCAATGGTCTGTGTCAGTCTTTCTGTTTTATAACCTGACAACACCTATTAAGAGGAAGCTTCCTATCCTCCACATTGTTATTTAATGGTCAATGATCTGTGTCAGTCTTTCTGTTTTTTAACCTGACAACACCTATTAAGAGGAAGCTTCCTACCCTCCACATTGTTATTTAATGGTCAATGGTCTGTGTCAGTCTTTCTGTTTTATAACCTGACAACACCTATTAAGAGGAAACTTCCTATCCTCCACATTGTTATTTAATGGTCAATGGTCTGTGTCAATCTTTCTGTTTTATAACCTGCCAACACCTATTAAGAGGAAGCTTCCTATCCTCCACATTGTTAATGGTCAATGGTCTGTGTCAGTCTTTCTGTTTTATAACCTGACAACACCTATTAAGAGGAAGCTTCCTATCCTCCACATTGTTATTTAATGGTCAATGGTCTGTGTCAGTCTTTCTGTTTTATAACCTGACAACACCTATTAAGAGGAAGCTTTCTATCCTCCACATTGTTATTTAATGGTCAATGGTCTGTGTCAGTCTTTCTGTTTTATAACCTGACAACACCTATTAAGAGGAAGCTTCCTATCCTCCACATTGTTATTTAATGGTCAATGGTCTGTGTCAGTCTTTCTGTTTTATAACCTGACAACATCTATTAAGAGGAAGCTTCCTATCCTCCACATTGTTATTTAATGGTCAATGGTCTGTGTCAGTCTTTCTGTTTTATAACCTGACAACACCTATTAAGAGGAAGCTTCCTATCCTCCACATTGTTAATGGTCAATGATCTGTGTCAGTCTTTCTGTTTTATAACCTGACAACACCTATTAAGAGGAAGCTTCCTATCCTCCACATTGTTATTTAATGGTCAATGGTCTGTGTCAGTCTTTCTGTTTTATAACCTGACAACACCTATTAAGAGGAAGCTTCCTATCCTCCACATTGTTAATGGTCAATGGTCTGTGTCAGTCTTTCTGTTTTATAACCTGACAACACCTATTAAGAGGAAGCTTTCTATCCTCCACATTGTTAATGGTCAATGGTCTGTGTCAGTCTTTCTGTTTTTTAACCTGACAACACCTATTAAGAGGAAGCTTCCTATCCTCCACATTGTTATTTAATGGTCAATGGTCTGTGTCAGTCTTTCTGTTTTATAACCTGACAACACCTATTAAGAGGAAGCTTCCTATCCTCCACATTGTTATTTAATGGTCAATGATCTGTGTCAGTCTTTCTGTTTTTTAACCTGACAACACCTATTAAGAGGAAGCTTCCTATCCTCCACATTGTTATTTAATGGTCAATGGTCTGTGTCAGTCTTTCTGTTTTTTAACCTGACAACACCTATTAAGAGGAAACTTCCTATCCTCCACATTGTTATTTAATGGTCAATGGTCTGTGTCAGTCTTTCTGTTTTATAACCTGACAACACCTATTAAGAGGAAGCTTCCTATCCTCCACATTGTTATTTAATGGTCAATGATCTGTGTCAGTCTTTCTGTTTTTTAACCTGACAACACCTATTAAGAGGAAGCTTCCTACCCTCCACATTGTTATTTAATGGTCAATGGTCTGTGTCAGTCTTTCTGTTTTATAACCTGACAACACCTATTAAGAGGAAGCTTCCTACGCTCCACATTGTTATTTAATGGTCAATGGTCTGTGTCAGTCTTTCTGTTTTATAACCTGACAACACCTATTAAGAGGAAGCTTCTTATCCTCCACATTGTTATTTAATGGTCAATGGTCTGTGTCAGTCTTTCTGTTTTATAACCTGACAACACCTATTAAGAGGAAGCTTCCTACCCTCCACATTGTTATTTAATGGTCAATGGTCTGTGTCAGTCTTTCTGTTTTATAACCTGACAACACCTATTAAGAGGAAGCTTCCTATCCTCCACATTGTTAATGGTCAATGGTCTGTGTCAGTCTTTCGGTTTTATAACCTGACAACATCTATTAAGAGGAAGCTTCCTATCCTCCACATTGTTAATGGTCAATGGTCTGTGTCGGTCTTTCTGTTTTATAACCTGACAACACCTATTAAGAGGAAGCTTCCTATCCTCCTTATTGTTATTTAATGGTCAATGGTCTGTGTCAGTCTTTCTGTTTTATAACCTGACAACACCTATTAAGAGGAAGCTTCCTATCCTCCACATTGTTATTTAATGGTCAATGGTCTGTGTCAGTCTTTCTGTTTTATAACCTGACAACACCTATTAAGAGGAAGCTTCCTATGCTCCACATAGTTATTTAATGGTCAATGGTCTGTGTCAGTCTTTCTGTTTTATAACCTGACAACATCTATTAAGAGGAAGCTTCCTATCCTCCACATTGTTATTTAATGGTCAATGGTCTGTGTCAGTCTTTCTGTTTTTTAACCTGACAACACCTATTAAGAGGAAACTTCCTATCCTCCACATTGTTATTTAATGGTCAATGGTCTGTGTCAGTCTTTCTGTTTTATAACCTGACAACACCTATTAAGAGGAAGCTTCCGATCCTCCACATTGTTAATGGTCAATGATCTGTGTCAGTCTTTCTGTTTTATAACCTGACAACACCTATTAAGAGGAAGCTTCCGATCCTCCACATTGTTAATGGTCAATGGTCTGTGTCAGTCTTTCTGTTTTATAACCTGACAACACCTATTAAGAGGAAGCTTCCTATGCTCCACATTGTTATTTAATGGTCAATGGTCTGTGTCAGTCTTTCTGTTTTATAACCTGACAACACCTATTAAGAGGAAGCTTCCTATCCTCCACATTGTTATTTAATGGTCAATGGTCTGTGTCAGTCTTTCTGTTTTATAACCTGACAACACCTATTAAGAGGAAGCTTCCTATCCTCCACATTGTTATTTAATGGTCAATGATCTGTGTCAGTCTTTCTGTTTTATAACCTGACAACATCTATTAAGAGGAAGCTTCCGATCCTCCACATTGTTAATGGTCAATGATCTGTGTCAGTCTTTCTGTTTTATAACCTGACAACACCTATTAAGAGGAAGCTTCCTATCCTCCACATTGTTATTTAATGGTCAATGGTCTGTGTCAGTCTTTCTGTTTTATAACCTGACAACATCTATTAAGAGGAAGCTTCCTATCCTCCACATTGTTAATGGTCAATGGTCTGTGTCAGTCTTTCTGTCTTATAACCTGACAACACCTATTAAGAGGAAGCTTCCTATCCTCCACATTGTTAATGGTCAATGGTCTGTGTCAGTCTTTCTGTTTTTTAACCTGACAACACCTATTAAGAGGAAGCTTCCTATCCTCCACATTGTTAATGGTCAATGATCTGTGTCAGTCTTTCTGTTTTATAACCTGACAACACCTATTAAGAGGAAGCTTCCGATCCTCCACATTGTTAATGGTCAATGGTCTGTGTCAGTCTTTCTGTTTTATAACCTGACAACACCTATTAAGAGGAAGCTTCCTATCCTCCACATTGTTAATGGTCAATGGTCTGTGTCAGTCTTTCTGTTTTTTAACCTGACAACACCTATTAAGAGGAAGCTTCCTATCCTCCACATTGTTATTTAATGGTCAATGATCTGTGTCAGTCTTTCTGTTTTATAACCTGACAACACCTATTAAGAGGAAGCTTCTTATCCTCCACATTGTTATTTAATGGTCAATGATCTGTGTCAGTCTTTCTGTTTTTTAACCTGACAACACCTATTAAGAGGAAGCTTCCTATCCTCCACATTGTTAATGGTCAATGATCTGTGTCAGTCTTTCTGTTTTATAACCTGACAACACCTATTAAGAGGAAGCTTCTTATCCTCCACATTGTTATTTAATGGTCAATGGTCTGTCAGTCTTTCTGTTTTATAACCTGACAACACCTATTAAAAGGAAGCTTTCTATCCTCCACATTGTTAATGGTCAATGGTCTGTGTCACTCTTTCTGATTTATAACCTGACAACACCTATTAAGAGGAAGCTTCCGATCCTCCACATTGTTAATGGTCAATGGTCTGTGTCAGTCTTTCTGTTTTATAACCTGACAACACCTATTAAGAGGAAGCTTCCTACCCTCCACATTGTTATTTAATGGTCAATGGTCTGTGTCAGTCTTTCTGTTTTATAACCTGACAACACCTATTAAGAGGAAGCTTCCCATCCTCCACATTGTTAATGGTCAATGGTCTGTGTCAGTCTTTCTGTTTTATAACCTGACAACACCTATTAAGAGGAAGCTTCCTATCCTCCACATTGTTAATGGTCAATGGTCTGTGTCAGTCTTTCTGTTTTATAACCTGACAACACCTATTAAGAGGAAGTTTCCTATCCTCCACATTGTTAATGGTCAATGGTCTGTGTCAGTCTTTCTGTTTTATAACCTGACAACACCTATTAAGAGGAAGCTTCCTATCCTCCACATTGTTAATGGTCAATGGTCTGTGTCAGTCTTTCTGTTTTATAACCTGACAACACCTATTAAGAGGAAGTTTCCTATCCTCCACATTGTTATTTAATGGTCAATGGTCCGTGCCAGTCTTTCTGTTTTATAACCTGACAACACCTATTAAGAGGAAGCTTCCCATCCTCCACATTGTTAATGGTCAATGGTCTGTGTCAGTCTTTCTGTTTTATAACCTGACAACACCTATTAAGAGGAAGCTTCCTATCGTCCACATTGTTATTTAATGGTCAATGGTCTGTGTCAGTCTTTCTGTTTTATAACCTGACAACACCTATTAAGAGGAAGCTTCCTATCCTCCACATTGTTATTTAATGGTCAATGGTCTGTGTCAGTCTTTCTGTTTTATAACCTGACAACACCTATTAAGAGGAAGCTTCCTATCCTCCACATTGTTATTTAATGGTCAATGATCTGTGTCAGTCTTTCTGTTTTTTAACCTGACAACACCTATTAAGAGGAAGCTTCCTACCCTCCACATTGTTATTTAATGGTCAATGGTCTGTGTCAGTCTTTCTGTTTTATAACCTGACAACACCTATTAAGAGGAAGCTTCCTACCCTCCACATTGTTATTTAATGGTCAATGGTCTGTGTCAGTCTTTCTGTTTTATAACCTGACAACACCTATTAAGAGGAAGCTTCCTATCCTCCACATTGTTAATGGTCAATGGTCTGTGTCAGTCTTTCGGTTTTATAACCTGACAACATCTATTAAGAGGAAGCTTCCTATCCTCCACATTGTTAATGGTCAATGGTCTGTGTCAGTCTTTCTGTTTTATAACCTGACAACACCTATTAAGAGGAAGCTTCCTATCCTCCACATTGTTATTTAATGGTCAATGGTCTGTTTCAGTCTTTCTGTTTTATAACCTGACAACACCTATTAAGAGGAAGCTTCCTATCCTCCACATTGTTATTTAATGGTCAATGGTCTGTGTCAGTCTTTCTGTTTTATAACCTGACAACACCTATTAAGAGGAAACTTCCTATCCTCCACATTGTTATTTAATGGTCAATGGTCTGTGTCAATCTTTCTGTTTTATAACCTGACAACACCTATTAAGAGGAAGCTTCCTATCCTCCACATTGTTAATGGTCAATGGTCTGTGTCAGTCTTTCTGTTTTATAACCTGACAACACCTATTAAGAGGAAGCTTCCTATCCTCCACATTGTTAATGGTCAATGGTCTGTGTCAGTCTTTCTGTTTTATAACCTGACAACACCTATTAAGAGGAAGCTTCCTATCCTCCACATTGTTATTTAATGGTCAATGGTCTGTGTCAGTCTTTCTGTTTTATAACCTGACAACACCTATTAAGAGGAAGCTTCCTATCCTCCACATTGTTATTTAATGGTCAATGGTCTGTGTCAGTCTTTCTGTTTTATAACCTGACAACACCTATTAAGAGGAAGCTTCCTATCCTCCACATTGTTATTTAATGGTCAATGGTCTGTGTCAGTCTTTCTGTTTTATAACCTGACAACATCTATTAAGAGGAAGCTTCCTATCCTCCACATTGTTATTTAATGGTCAATGGTCTGTGTCAGTCTTTCTGTTTTATAACCTGACAACACCTATTAAGAGGAAGCTTCCTATCCTCCACATTGTTAATGGTCAATGATCTGTGTCAGTCTTTCTGTTTTATAACCTGACAACACCTATTAAGAGGAAGCTTCCTATCCTCCACATTGTTATTTAATGGTCAATGGTCTGTGTCAGTCTTTCTGTTTTATAACCTGACAACACCTATTAAGAGGAAGCTTCCTATCCTCCACATTGTTAATGGTCAATGGTCTGTGTCAGTCTTTCTGTTTTATAACCTAACAACACCTATTAAGAGGAAGCTTCCTATCCTCCACATTGTTATTTAATGGTCAATGGTCTGTGTCAGTCTTTCTGTTTTATAACCTGACAACACCTATTAAGAGGAAGCTTCCTATGCTCCACATTGTTATTTAATGGTCAATGGTCTGTGTCAGTCTTTCTGTTTTATAACCTGACAACATCTATTAAGAGGAAGCTTCCTATCCTCCACATTGTTATTTAATGGTCAATGGTCTGTGTCAGTCTTTCTGTTTTTTAACCTGACAACACCTATTAAGAGGAAACTTCCTATCCTCCACATTGTTATTTAATGGTCAATGGTCTGTGTCAGTCTTTCTGTTTTATAACCTGACAACACCTATTAAGAGGAAGCTTCCGATCCTCCACATTGTTAATGGTCAATGATCTGTGTCAGTCTTTCTGTTTTATAACCTGACAACACCTATTAAGAGGAAGCTTCCGATCCTCCACATTGTTAATGGTCAATGGTCTGTGTCAGTCTTTCTGTTTTATAACCTGACAACACCTATTAAGAGGAAGCTTCCTATGCTCCACATTGTTATTTAATGGTCAATGGTCTGTGTCAGTCTTTCTGTTTTATAACCTGACAACACCTATTAAGAGGAAGCTTCCTATCCTCCACATTGTTATTTAATGGTCAATGGTCTGTGTCAGTCTTTCTGTTTTATAACCTGACAACACCTATTAAGAGGAAGCTTCCTATCCTCCACATTGTTATTTAATGGTCAATGATCTGTGTCAGTCTTTCTGTTTTATAACCTGACAACATCTATTAAGAGGAAGCTTCCGATCCTCCACATTGTTAATGGTCAATGATCTGTGTCAGTCTTTCTGTTTTATAACCTGACAACACCTATTAAGAGGAAGCTTCCTATCCTCCACATTGTTATTTAATGGTCAATGGTCTGTGTCAGTCTTTCTGTTTTATAACCTGACAACATCTATTAAGAGGAAGCTTCCTATCCTCCACATTGTTAATGGTCAATGGTCTGTGTCAGTCTTTCTGTTTTATAACCTGACAACACCTATTAAGAGGAAGCTTCCTATCCTCCACATTGTTAATGGTCAATGGTCTGTGTCAGTCTTTCTGTTTTTTAACCTGACAACACCTATTAAGAGGAAGCTTCCTATCCTCCACATTGTTAATGGTCAATGATCTGTGTCAGTCTTTCTGTTTTATAACCTGACAACACCTATTAAGAGGAAGCTTCTTATCCTCCACATTGTTATTTAATGGTCAATGATCTGTGTCAGTCTTTCTGTTTTTTAACCTGACAACACCTATTAAGAGGAAGCTTCCTATCCTCCACATTGTTAATGGTCAATGATCTGTGTCAGTCTTTCTGTTTTATAACCTGACAACACCTATTAAGAGGAAGCTTCTTATCCTCCACATTGTTATTTAATGGTCAATGGTCTGTCAGTCTTTCTGTTTTATAACCTGACAACACCTATTAAAAGGAAGCTTTCTATCCTCCACATTGTTAATGGTCAATGGTCTGTGTCAGTCTTTCTGATTTATAACCTGACAACACCTATTAAGAGGAAGCTTCCGATCCTCCACATTGTTAATGGTCAATGGTCTGTGTCAGTCTTTCTGTTTTATAACCTGACAACACCTATTAAGAGGAAGCTTCCTACCCTCCACATTGTTATTTAATGGTCAATGGTCTGTGTCAGTCTTTCTGTTTTATAACCTGACAACACCTATTAAGAGGAAGCTTCCCATCCTCCACATTGTTAATGGTCAATGGTCTGTGTCAGTCTTTCTGTTTTATAACCTGACAACATCTATTAAGAGGAAGCTTCCTATCCTCCACATTGTTAATGGTCAATGGTCTGTGTCAGTCTTTCTGTTTTATAACCTGACAACATCTATTAAGAGGAAGCTTCCTATCCTCCACATTGTTAATGGTCAATGGTCTGTGTCAGTCTTTCTGTTTTATAACCTGACAACACCTATTAAGAGGAAGTTTCCTATCCTCCACATTGTTAATGGTCAATGGTCTGTGTCAGTCTTTCTGTTTTATAACCTGACAACACCTATTAAGAGGAAGCTTCCTATCCTCCACATTGTTAATGGTCAATGGTCTGTGTCAGTCTTTCTGTTTTATAACCTGACAACACCTATTAAGAGGAAGTTTCCTATCCTCCACATTGTTATTTAATGGTCAATGGTCCGTGCCAGTCTTTCTGTTTTATAACCTGACAACACCTATTAAGAGGAAGCTTCCCATCCTCCACATTGTTAATGGTCAATGGTCTGTGTCAGTCTTTCTGTTTTATAACCTGACAACACCTATTAAGAGGAAGCTTCCTATCCTCCACATTGTTATTTAATGGTCAATGGTCTGTGTCAGTCTTTCTGTTTTATAACCTGACAACACCTATTAAGAGGAAGCTTCCTATCCTCCACATTGTTATTTAATGGTCAATGGTCTGTGTCAGTCTTTCTGTTTTATAACCTGACAACACCTATTAAGAGGAAGCTTCCTATCCTCCACATTGTTATTTAATGGTCAATGATCTGTGTCAGTCTTTCTGTTTTTTAACATGACAACACCTATTAAGAGGAAGCTTCCTACCCTCCACATTGTTATTTAATGGTCAATGGTCTGTGTCAGTCTTTCTGTTTTATAACCTGACAACACCTATTAAGAGGAAGCTTCCTACCCTCCACATTGTTATTTAATGGTCAATGGTCTGTGTCAGTCTTTCTGTTTTATAACCTGACAACACCTATTAAGAGGAAGCTTCCTATCCTCCACATTGTTAATGGTCAATGGTCTGTGTCAGTCTTTCTGTTTTATAACCTGACAACATCTATTAAGAGGAAGCTTCCTATCCTCCACATTGTTAATGGTCAATGGTCTGTGTCAGTCTTTCTGTTTTATAACCTGACAACACCTATTAAGAGGAAGCTTCCTATCCTCCACATTGTTATTTAATGGTCAATGGTCTGTTTCAGTCTTTCTGTTTTATAACCTGACAACACCTATTAAGAGGAAGCTTCCTATCCTCCACATTGTTATTTAATGGTCAATGGTCTGTGTCAGTCTCTGTTTTATAACCTGACAACACCTATTAAGAGGAAACTTCCTATCCTCCACATTGTTATTTAATGGTCAATGGTCTGTGTCAATCTTTCTGTTTTATAACCTGACAACACCTATTAAGAGGAAGCTTCCTATCCTCCACATTGTTAATGGTCAATGGTCTGTGTCAGTCTTTCTGTTTTATAACCTGACAACACCTATTAAGAGGAAGCTTCCTATCCTCCACATTGTTAATGGTCAATGGTCTGTGTCAGTCTTTCTGTTTTATAACCTGACAACACCTATTAAGAGGAAGCTTCCTATCCTCCACATTGTTATTTAATGGTCAATGGTCTGTGTCAGTCTTTCTGTTTTATAACCTGACAACACCTATTAAGAGGAAGCTTCCTATCCTCCACATTGTTATTTAATGGTCAATGGTCTGTGTCAGTCTTTCTGTTTTATAACCTGACAACACCTATTAAGAGGAAGCTTCCTATCCTCCACATTGTTATTTAATGGTCAATGGTCTGTGTCAGTCTTTCTGTTTTATAACCTGACAACACCTATTAAGAGGAAGCTTCCTACCCTCCACATTGTTATTTAATGGTCAATGGTCTGTGTCAGTCTTTCTGTTTTATAACCTGACAACACCTATTAAGAGGAAGCTTCCTATCCTCCACATTGTTAATGGTCAATGGTCTGTGTCAGTCTTTCGGTTTTATAACCTGACAACATCTATTAAGAGGAAGCTTCCTATCCTCCACATTGTTAATGGTCAATGGTCTGTGTCAGTCTTTCTGTTTTATAACCTGACAACACCTATTAAGAGGAAGCTTCCTATCCTCCACATTGTTATTTAATGGTCAATGGTCTGTTTCAGTCTTTCTGTTTTATAACCTGACAACACCTATTAAGAGGAAGCTTCCTATCCTCCACATTGTTATTTAATGGTCAATGGTCTGTGTCAGTCTTTCTGTTTTATAACCTGACAACACCTATTAAGAGGAAACTTCCTATCCTCCACATTGTTATTTAATGGTCAATGGTCTGTGTCAATCTTTCTGTTTTATAACCTGACAACACCTATTAAGAGGAAGCTTCCTATCCTCCACATTGTTAATGGTCAATGGTCTGTGTCAGTCTTTCTGTTTTATAACCTGACAACACCTATTAAGAGGAAGCTTCCTATCCTCCACATTGTTAATGGTCAATGGTCTGTGTCAGTCTTTCTGTTTTATAACCTGACAACACCTATTAAGAGGAAGCTTCCTATCCTCCACATTGTTATTTAATGGTCAATGGTCTGTGTCAGTCTTTCTGTTTTATAACCTGACAACACCTATTAAGAGGAAGCTTCCTATCCTCCACATTGTTATTTAATGGTCAATGGTCTGTGTCAGTCTTTCTGTTTTATAACCTGACAACACCTATTAAGAGGAAGCTTCCTATCCTCCACATTGTTATTTAATGGTCAATGGTCTGTGTCAGTCTTTCTGTTTTATAACCTGACAACATCTATTAAGAGGAAGCTTCCTATCCTCCACATTGTTATTTAATGGTCAATGGTCTGTGTCAGTCTTTCTGTTTTATAACCTGACAACACCTATTAAGAGGAAGCTTCCTATCCTCCACATTGTTAATGGTCAATGATCTGTGTCAGTCTTTCTGTTTTATAACCTGACAACACCTATTAAGAGGAAGCTTCCTATCCTCCACATTGTTATTTAATGGTCAATGGTCTGTGTCAGTCTTTCTGTTTTATAACCTGACAACACCTATTAAGAGGAAGCTTCCTATCCTCCACATTGTTAATGGTCAATGGTCTGTGTCAGTCTTTCTGTTTTATAACCTAACAACACCTATTAAGAGGAAGCTTCCTATCCTCCACATTGTTATTTAATGGTCAATGGTCTGTGTCAGTCTTTCTGTTTTATAACCTGACAACACCTATTAAGAGGAAGCTTCCTATGCTCCACATTGTTATTTAATGGTCAATGGTCTGTGTCAGTCTTTCTGTTTTATAACCTGACAACATCTATTAAGAGGAAGCTTCCTATCCTCCACATTGTTATTTAATGGTCAATGGTCTGTGTCAGTCTTTCTGTTTTTTAACCTGACAACACCTATTAAGAGGAAACTTCCTATCCTCCACATTGTTATTTAATGGTCAATGGTCTGTGTCAGTCTTTCTGTTTTATAACCTGACAACACCTATTAAGAGGAAGCTTCCGATCCTCCACATTGTTAATGGTCAATGATCTGTGTCAGTCTTTCTGTTTTATAACCTGACAACACCTATTAAGAGGAAGCTTCCGATCCTCCACATTGTTAATGGTCAATGGTCTGTGTCAGTCTTTCTGTTTTATAACCTGACAACACCTATTAAGAGGAAGCTTCCTATGCTCCACATTGTTATTTAATGGTCAATGGTCTGTGTCAGTCTTTCTGTTTTATAACCTGACAACACCTATTAAGAGGAAGCTTCCTATCCTCCACATTGTTATTTAATGGTCAATGGTCTGTGTCAGTCTTTCTGTTTTATAACCTGACAACACCTATTAAGAGGAAGCTTCCTATCCTCCACATTGTTATTTAATGGTCAATGATCTGTGTCAGTCTTTCTGTTTTATAACCTGACAACATCTATTAAGAGGAAGCTTCCGATCCTCCACATTGTTAATGGTCAATGATCTGTGTCAGTCTTTCTGTTTTATAACCTGACAACACCTATTAAGAGGAAGCTTCCTATCCTCCACATTGTTATTTAATGGTCAATGGTCTGTGTCAGTCTTTCTGTTTTATAACCTGACAACATCTATTAAGAGGAAGCTTCCTATCCTCCACATTGTTAATGGTCAATGGTCTGTGTCAGTCTTTCTGTTTTATAACCTGACAACACCTATTAAGAGGAAGCTTCCTATCCTCCACATTGTTAATGGTCAATGGTCTGTGTCAGTCTTTCTGTTTTTTAACCTGACAACACCTATTAAGAGGAAGCTTCCTATCCTCCACATTGTTAATGGTCAATGATCTGTGTCAGTCTTTCTGTTTTATAACCTGACAACACCTATTAAGAGGAAGCTTCTTATCCTCCACATTGTTATTTAATGGTCAATGATCTGTGTCAGTCTTTCTGTTTTTTAACCTGACAACACCTATTAAGAGGAAGCTTCCTATCCTCCACATTGTTAATGGTCAATGATCTGTGTCAGTCTTTCTGTTTTATAACCTGACAACACCTATTAAGAGGAAGCTTCTTATCCTCCACATTGTTATTTAATGGTCAATGGTCTGTCAGTCTTTCTGTTTTATAACCTGACAACACCTATTAAAAGGAAGCTTTCTATCCTCCACATTGTTAATGGTCAATGGTCTGTGTCAGTCTTTCTGATTTATAACCTGACAACACCTATTAAGAGGAAGCTTCCGATCCTCCACATTGTTAATGGTCAATGGTCTGTGTCAGTCTTTCTGTTTTATAACCTGACAACACCTATTAAGAGGAAGCTTCCTACCCTCCACATTGTTATTTAATGGTCAATGGTCTGTGTCAGTCTTTCTGTTTTATAACCTGACAACACCTATTAAGAGGAAGCTTCCCATCCTCCACATTGTTAATGGTCAATGGTCTGTGTCAGTCTTTCTGTTTTATAACCTGACAACATCTATTAAGAGGAAGCTTCCTATCCTCCACATTGTTAATGGTCAATGGTCTGTGTCAGTCTTTCTGTTTTATAACCTGACAACACCTATTAAGAGGAAGTTTCCTATCCTCCACATTGTTAATGGTCAATGGTCTGTGTCAGTCTTTCTGTTTTATAACCTGACAACACCTATTAAGAGGAAGCTTCCTATCCTCCACATTGTTAATGGTCAATGGTCTGTGTCAGTCTTTCTGTTTTATAACCTGACAACACCTATTAAGAGGAAGTTTCCTATCCTCCACATTGTTATTTAATGGTCAATGGTCCGTGCCAGTCTTTCTGTTTTATAACCTGACAACACCTATTAAGAGGAAGCTTCCCATCCTCCACATTGTTAATGGTCAATGGTCTGTGTCAGTCTTTCTGTTTTATAACCTGACAACACCTATTAAGAGGAAGCTTCCTATCCTCCACATTGTTATTTAATGGTCAATGGTCTGTGTCAGTCTTTCTGTTTTATAACCTGACAACACCTATTAAGAGGAAGCTTCCTATCCTCCACATTGTTATTTAATGGTCAATGGTCTGTGTCAGTCTTTCTGTTTTATAACCTGACAACACCTATTAAGAGGAAGCTTCCTATCCTCCACATTGTTATTTAATGGTCAATGATCTGTGTCAGTCTTTCTGTTTTTTAACCTGACAACACCTATTAAGAGGAAGCTTCCTACCCTCCACATTGTTATTTAATGGTCAATGGTCTGTGTCAGTCTTTCTGTTTTATAACCTGACAACACCTATTAAGAGGAAGCTTCCTACCCTCCACATTGTTATTTAATGGTCAATGGTCTGTGTCAGTCTTTCTGTTTTATAACCTGACAACACCTATTAAGAGGAAGCTTCCTATCCTCCACATTGTTAATGGTCAATGGTCTGTGTCAGTCTTTCTGTTTTATAACCTGACAACATCTATTAAGAGGAAGCTTCCTATCCTCCACATTGTTAATGGTCAATGGTCTGTGTCAGTCTTTCTGTTTTATAACCTGACAACACCTATTAAGAGGAAGCTTCCTATCCTCCACATTGTTATTTAATGGTCAATGGTCTGTTTCAGTCTTTCTGTTTTATAACCTGACAACACCTATTAAGAGGAAGCTTCCTATCCTCCACATTGTTATTTAATGGTCAATGGTCTGTGTCAGTCTCTGTTTTATAACCTGACAACACCTATTAAGAGGAAACTTCCTATCCTCCACATTGTTATTTAATGGTCAATGGTCTGTGTCAATCTTTCTGTTTTATAACCTGACAACACCTATTAAGAGGAAGCTTCCTATCCTCCACATTGTTAATGGTCAATGGTCTGTGTCAGTCTTTCTGTTTTATAACCTGACAACACCTATTAAGAGGAAGCTTCCTATCCTCCACATTGTTAATGGTCAATGGTCTGTGTCAGTCTTTCTGTTTTATAACCTGACAACACCTATTAAGAGGAAGCTTCCTATCCTCCACATTGTTATTTAATGGTCAATGGTCTGTGTCAGTCTTTCTGTTTTATAACCTGACAACACCTATTAAGAGGAAGCTTCCTATCCTCCACATTGTTATTTAATGGTCAATGGTCTGTGTCAGTCTTTCTGTTTTATAACCTGACAACACCTATTAAGAGGAAGCTTCCTATCCTCCACATTGTTATTTAATGGTCAATGGTCTGTGTCAGTCTTTCTGTTTTATAACCTGACAACATCTATTAAGAGGAAGCTTCCTATCCTCCACATTGTTATTTAATGGTCAATGGTCTGTGTCAGTCTTTCTGTTTTATAACCTGACAACACCTATTAAGAGGAAGCTTCCTATCCTCCACATTGTTAATGGTCAATGATCTGTGTCAGTCTTTCTGTTTTATAACCTGACAACACCTATTAAGAGGAAGCTTCCTATCCTCCACATTGTTATTTAATGGTCAATGGTCTGTGTCAGTCTTTCTGTTTTATAACCTGACAACACCTATTAAGAGGAAGCTTCCTATCCTCCACATTGTTAATGGTCAATGGTCTGTGTCAGTCTTTCTGTTTTATAACCTGACAACACCTATTAAGAGGAAGCTTTCTATCCTCCACATTGTTAATGGTCAATGGTCTGTGTCAGTCTTTCTGTTTTATAACCTGACAACACCTATTAAGAGGAAGCTTCCTATCCTCCACATTGTTATTTAATGGTCAATGGTCTGTGTCAGTCTTTCTGTTTTATAACCTGACAACATCTATTAAGAGGAAGCTTCCTATCCTCCACATTGTTATTTAATGGTCAATGGTCTGTGTCAGTCTTTCTGTTTTATAACCTGACAACACCTATTAAGAGGAAGCTTCCTATCCTCCACATTGTTATTTAATGGTCAATGATCTGTGTCAGTCTTTCTGTTTTTTAACCTGACAACACCTATTAAGAGGAAACTTCCTATCCTCCACATTGTTATTTAATGGTCAATGGTCTGTGTCAGTCTTTCTGTTTTTTAACCTGACAACACCTATTAAGAGGAAACTTCCTATCCTCCACATTGTTATTTAATGGTCAATGGTCTGTGTCAGTCTTTCTGTTTTATAACCTGACAACACCTATTAAGAGGAAGCTTCCTATCCTCCACATTGTTATTTAATGGTCAATGATCTGTGTCAGTCTTTCTGTTTTTTAACCTGACAACACCTATTAAGAGGAAGCTTCCTACCCTCCACATTGTTATTTAATGGTCAATGGTCTGTGTCAGTCTTTCTGTTTTATAACCTGACAACACCTATTAAGAGGAAGCTTCCTATCCTCCACATTGTTATTTAATGGTCAATGATCTGTGTCAGTCTTTCTGTTTTTTAACCTGACAACACCTATTAAGAGGAAGCTTCCTACCCTCCACATTGTTATTTAATGGTCAATGGTCTGTGTCAGTCTTTCTGTTTTATAACCTGACAACACCTATTAAGAGGAAGCTTCCTATCCTCCACATTGTTAATGGTCAGTGGTCTGTGTCAGTCTTTCGGTTTTATAACCTGACAACATCTATTAAGAGGAAGCTTCCTATCCTCCACATTGTTAATGGTCAATGGTCTGTGTCAGTCTTTCTGTTTTATAACCTGACAACACCTATTAAGAGGAAGCTTCCTATCCTCCACATTGTTATTTAATGGTCAATGGTCTGTGTCAGTCTTTCTGTTTTATAACCTGACAACACCTATTAAGAGGAAGCTTCCTATTCTCCACATTGTTATTTAATGGTCAATGGTCTGTGTCAGTCTTTCTGTTTTATAACCTGACAACACCTATTAAGAGGAAGCTTCCTATCCTCCACATTGTTATTTAATGGTCAATGGTCTGTGTCAGTCTTTCTGTTTTATAACCTGACAACACCTATTAAGAGGAAACTTCCTATCCTCCACATTGTTATTTAATGGTCAATGGTCTGTGTCAATCTTTCTGTTTTATAACCTGACAACACCTATTAAGAGGAAGCTTCCTATCCTCCACATTGTTAATGGTCAATGGTCTGTGTCAGTCTTTCTGTTTTATAACCTGTCAACACCTATTAAGAGGAAGCTTCCTATCCTCCACATTGTTAATGGTCAATGGTCTGTGTCAGTCTTTCTGTTTTATAACCTGACAACACCTATTAAGAGGAAGCTTCCTATCCTCCACATTGTTATTTAATGGTCAATGGTCTGTGTCAGTCTTTCTGTTTTATAACCTGACAACACCTATTAAGAGGAAGCTTCCTATCCTCCACATTGTTATTTAATGGTCAATGGTCTGTGTCAGTCTTTCTGTTTTATAACCTGACAACACCTATTAAGAGGAAGCTTCCTATCCTCCACATTGTTATTTAATGGTCAATGGTCTGTGTCAGTCTTTCTGTTTTATAACCTGACAACATCTATTAAGAGGAAGCTTCCTATCCTCCACATTGTTATTTAATGGTCAATGGTCTGTGTCAGTCTTTCTGTTTTATAACCTGACAACACCTATTAAGAGGAAGCTTCCTATCCTCCACATTGTTAATGGTCAATGATCTGTGTCAGTCTTTCTGTTTTATAACCTGACAACACCTATTAAGAGGAAGCTTCCTATCCTCCACATTGTTATTTAATGGTCAATGGTCTGTCAGTCTTTCTGTTTTATAACCTGACAACACCTATTAAGAGGAAGCTTCCTATCCTCCACATTGTTAATGGTCAATGGTCTGTGTCAGTCTTTCTGTTTTATAACCTGACAACACCTATTAAGAGGAAGCTTCCTATCCTCCACATTGTTATTTAATGGTCAATGGTCTGTGTCAGTCTTTCTGTTTTATAACCTGACAACACCTATTAAGAGGAAGCTTCCTATCCTCCACATTGTTATTTAATGGTCAATGGTCTGTGTCAGTCTTTCTGTTTTATAACCTGACAACATCTATTAAGAGGAAGCTTCCTATCCTCCACATTGTTATTTAATGGTCAATGGTCTGTGTCAGTCTTTCTGTTTTTTAACCTGACAACACCTATTAAGAGGAAACTTCCTATCCTCCACATTGTTATTTAATGGTCAATGGTCTGTGTCAGTCTTTCTGTTTTATAACCTGACAACACCTATTAAGAGGAAGCTTCCTATCCTCCACATTGTTATTTAATGGTCAATGGTCTGTGTCAGTCTTTCTGTTTTATAACCTGACAACACCTATTAAGAGGAAGCTTCCTATCCTCCACATTGTTATTTAATGGTCAATGATCTGTGTCAGTCTTTCTGTTTTATAACCTGACAACATCTATTAAGAGGAAGCTTCCGATCCTCCACATTGTTAATGGTCAATGGTCTGTGTCAGTCTTTCTGTTTTATAACCTGACAACACCTATTAAGAGGAAGCTTCCCATCCTCCACATTGTTAATGGTCAATGGTCTGTGTCAGTCTTTCTGTTTTATAACCTGACAACACCTATTAAGAGGAAGCTTCCTATCCTCCACATTGTTATTTAATGGTCAATGGTCTGTGTCAGTCTTTCTGTTTTATAACCTGACAACACCTATTAAGAGGAAGCTTCCTATCCTCCACATTGTTATTTAATGGTCAATGGTCTGTGTCAGTCTTTCTGTTTTTTAACCTGACAACACCTATTAAGAGGAAGCTTCCTATCCTCCACATTGTTAATGGTCAATGATCTGTGTCAGTCTTTCTGTTTTATAACCTGACAACACCTATTAAGAGGAAGCTTCTTATCCTCCACATTGTTATTTAATGGTCAATGATCTGTGTCAGTCTTTCTGTTTTTTAACCTGATAACACCTATTAAGAGGAAGCTTCCTATCCTCCACATTGTTAATGGTCAATGATCTGTGTCAGTCTTTCTGTTTTATAACCTGACAACACCTATTAAGAGGAAGCTTCTTATCCTCCACATTGTTATTTAATGGTCAATGGTCTGTCAGTCTTTCTGTTTTATAACCTGACAACACCTATTAAAAGGAAGCTTTCTATCCTCCACATTGTTAATGGTCAATGGTCTGTGTCAGTCTTTCTGATTTATAACCTGACAACACCTATTAAGAGGAAGCTTCCGATCCTCCACATTGTTAATGGTCAATGGTCTGTGTCAGTCTTTCTGTTTTATAACCTGACAACACCTATTAAGAGGAAGCTTCCTACCCTCCACATTGTTATTTAATGGTCAATGGTCTGTGTCAGTCTTTCTGTTTTATAACCTGACAACACCTATTAAGAGGAAGCTTCCCATCCTCCACATTGTTAATGGTCAATGGTCTGTGTCAGTCTTTCTGTTTTATAACCTGACAACACCTATTAAGAGGAAGTTTCCTATCCTCCACATTGTTAATGGTCAATGGTCTGTGTCAGTCTTTCTGTTTTATAACCTGACAACACCTATTAAGAGGAAGCTTCCTATCCTCCACATTGTTAATGGTCAATGGTCTGTGTTAGTCTTTCTGTTTTATAACCTGACAACACCTATTAAGAGGAAGTTTCCTATCCTCCACATTGTTATTTAATGGTCAATGGTCCGTGCCAGTCTTTCTGTTTTATAACCTGACAACACCTATTAAGAGGAAGCTTCCCATCCTCCACATTGTTATTTAATGGTCAATGGTCTGTGTCAGTCTTTCTGTTTTATAACCTGACAACACCTATTAAGAGGAAGCTTCCTATCCTCCACATTGTTATTTAATGGTCAATGGTCTGTGTCAGTCTTTCTGTTTTATAACCTGGCAACACCTATTAAGAGGAAGTTTCCTATCCTCCACATTGTTAATGGTCAATGGTCTGTGTCAGTCTTTCTGTTTTATAACCTGACAACACCTATTAAGAGGAAGCTTCCTATCCTCCACATTGTTAATGGTCAATGGTCTGTGTCAGTCTTTCTGTTTTATAACCTGACAACACCTATTAAGAGGAAGTTTCCTATCCTCCACATTGTTATTTAATGGTCAATGGTCCGTGCCAGTCTTTCTGTTTTATAACCTGGCAACACCTATTAAGAGGAAGCTTCCTATCCTCCACATTGTTAATGGTCAATGGTCTGTGTCAGTCTTTCTGTTTTATAACCTGACAACACCTATTAAGAGGAAGCTTCCTATCCTCCACATTGTTAATGGTCAATGATCAATGGTCTGTGTCAGTCTTTCTGTTTTATAACCTGACAACACCTATTAAGAGGAAGCTTCCTATCCTCCACATTGTTATTTAATGGTCAATGGTCTGTGTCAGTCTTTCTGTTTTATAACCTGACAACACCTATTAAGAGGAAGCTTCCTATCCTCCACATTGTTAATGGTCAATGATCTGTGTCAGTCTTTCTGTTTTATAACCTGACAACACCTATTAAGAGGAAGCTTCTTATCCTCCACATTGTTATTTAATGGTCAATGGTCTGTCAGTCTTTCTGTTTTATAACCTGACAACACCTATTAAAAGGAAGCTTTCTATCCTCCACATTGTTAATGGTCAATGGTCTGTGTCAGTCTTTCTGATTTATAACCTGACAACACCTATTAAGAGGAAGCTTCCGATCCTCCACATTGTTAATGGTCAATGGTCTGTGTCAGTCTTTCTGTTTTATAACCTGACAACACCTATTAAGAGGAAGCTTCCTACCCTCCACATTGTTATTTAATGGTCAATGGTCTGTGTCAGTCTTTCTGTTTTATAACCTGACAACACCTATTAAGAGGAAGCTTCCCATCCTCCACATTGTTAATGGTCAATGGTCTGTGTCAGTCTTTCTGTTTTATAACCTGACAACACCTATTAAGAGGAAGTTTCCTATCCTCCACATTGTTAATGGTCAATGGTCTGTGTCAGTCTTTCTGTTTTATAACCTGACAACACCTATTAAGAGGAAGCTTCCTATCCTCCACATTGTTAATGGTCAATGGTCTGTGTTAGTCTTTCTGTTTTATAACCTGACAACACCTATTAAGAGGAAGTTTCCTATCCTCCACATTGTTATTTAATGGTCAATGGTCCTTGCCAGTCTTTCTGTTTTATAACCTGACAACACCTATTAAGAGGAAGCTTCCCATCCTCCACATTGTTATTTAATGGTCAATGGTCTGTGTCAGTCTTTCTGTTTTATAACCTGACAACACCTATTAAGAGGAAGCTTCCTATCCTCCACATTGTTATTTAATGGTCAATGGTCTGTGTCAGTCTTTCTGTTTTATAACCTGGCAACACCTATTAAGAGGAAGTTTCCTATCCTCCACATTGTTAATGGTCAATGGTCTGTGTCAGTCTTTCTGTTTTATAACCTGACAACACCTATTAAGAGGAAGCTTCCTATCCTCCACATTGTTAATGGTCAATGGTCTGTGTCAATCTTTCTGTTTTATAACCTGACAACACCTATTAAGAGGAAGCTTCCTATCCTCCACATTGTTAATGGTCAATGGTCTGTGTCAATCTTTCTGTTTTATAACCTGACAACACCTATTAAGAGGAAGCTTCCTATCCTCCACATTGTTAATGGTCAATGGTCTGTGTCAGTCTTTCTGTTTTATAACCTGACAACACCTATTAAGAGGAAGCTTCCTATCCTCCACATTGTTAATGGTCAATGGTCAATGGTCTGTGTCAGTCTTTCTGTTTTATAACCTGACAACACCTATTAAGAGGAAGCTTCCTATCCTCCACATTGTTATTTAATGGTCAATGGTCTGTGTCAGTCTTTCTGTTTTATAACCTGACAACACCTATTAAGAGGAAGCTTCCTATCCTCCACATTGTTAATGGTCAATGATCTGTGTCAGTCTTTCTGTTTTATAACCTGACAACACCTATTAAGAGGAAGCCCCCTATCCTCCACATTGTTAATGGTCAATGGTCTGTGTCAGTTTTTCTGTTTTTTAACCTGACAACACCTATTAAGAGGAAGCCCCGCCCCCTATCATCCACATTGTTACTGTCTATATATGAGAAGCTCATTTGGTTGAAGCCTTGGAAAAGTCAACAGTAATTTGATATTAATTTTATAATATTCTATACATCTGTATTGTCTTAAAAACAGTACCTTGTTATGGCTGAATAAACAATTAATATAATACTATACATGGATCAATCTATTACTTATATTTTAATGTCGCATGTTGTTTTATGATCTGAATAATTATATAAACCTTTGAATTCACTGAGAGTATATATTTATTGTAGAGAGATGGTTGGAGTGTTTGTAATAAATGTGAGACATATAGACCACCTAGAGCTCACCACTGTAGAATATGTAGGAGATGTGTACGTAAAATGGACCACCACTGTCCATGGTAAGTGTTTGTAATAAATGTGAGACATATAGAACACCCAGAGCTCACCACTGTAGAATATGTAGGAGATGTGTATGTAAAATGGACCACCACTGTCCATGGTAAGTGTTTGTTATAAATGTGAGACATATAGACCACCCAGAGCTCACCACTGTAGAATATGTAGGAGATGTGTATGTAAAATGGACCACCACTGTCCATGGTAAGTGTTTGTTATAAATGTGAGACATATAGAACACCCAGAGCTCACCACTGTAGAATATGTAGGAGATGTGTATGTAAAATGGACCACCACTGTCCATGGTAAGTGTTTGTAATAAATGTGAGACATATAGACCACCTAGAGCTCACCACTGTAGAATATGTAGGAGATGTGTACGTAAAATGGACCACCACTGTCCATGGTAAGTGTTTGTAATAAATGTGAGACATATAGACCACCTAGAGCTCACCACTAAAATTTGTAGGAGATGTGTATGTAAAATGGACCACCACTGTCCATGGTAAGTGTTTGTTATAAATGTGAGACATATAGAACACCCAGAGCTCACCACTGTAGAATATGTAGGAGATGTGTATGTAAAATGGACCACCACTGTCCATGGTAAGTGTTTGTAATAAATGTGAGACATATAGACCACCTAGAGCTCACCACTGTAGAATATGTAGGAGATGTGTATGTAAAATGGAGCACCGTTGTCCATGGTAAGTGTTTGTTATAAATGTGAGACATATAGACCACCTAGAGCTCACCACTAAAATTTGTAGGAGATGTGTACGTAAAATGGACCACCATTGTCCATGGTAAGTGTTTGTTATAAATGTGAGACATATAGACCACCTAGAGCTCACCACTGTAGAATATGTAGGAGATGTGTACGTAAAATGGACCACCACTGTCCATGGTAAGTGTTTGTAATAAATGTGAGACATATAAACCACCTAGAGCTCACCACTGTAGAATATGTAGGAGATGTGTATGTAAAATGGACCACCACTGTCCATGGTAAGTGTTTGTAATAAATGTGAGACATATATACCACCCAGAGCTCACCACTGTTGAATATGTAGGAGATGTGTACGTAAAATGGACCACCACTGTCCATGGTAAGTGTTTGTAATAAATGTGAGACATATATACCACCCAGAGCTCACCACTGTTGAATATGTAGGAGATGTGTACGTAAAATGGACCACCACTGTCCATGGTAAGTGTTTGTTATAAATGTGAGACATATAGACCACCTAGAGCTCACCACTGTAGAATATGTAGGAGATGTGTATGTAAAATGGACCACCACTGTCCATGGTAAGTGTTTGTAATAAATGTGAGACATATAGACCACCTAGAGCTCACCACTGTAGAATATGTAGGAGATGTGTACGTAAAATGGACCACCACTGTCCATGGTAAGTGTTTGTAATAAATGTGAGACATATAAACCACCTAGAGCTCACCACTGTAGAATATGTAGGAGATGTGTATGTAAAATGGAGCACCGTTGTCCATGGTAAGTGTTTGTTATAAATGTGAGACATATAGACCACCTAGAGCTCACCACTAAAATTTGTAGGAGATGTGTACGTAAAATGGACCACCATTGTCCATGGTAAGTGTTTGTTATAAATGTGAGACATATAGAACACCCAGAGCTCACCACTGTAGAATATGTAGGAGATGTGTATGTAAAATGGACCACCACTGTCCATGGTAAGTGTTTCTTATAAATGTGAGACATAGACCACCTAAAGCTCACCACTGTAGAATATGTAGGAGATGTGTACGTAAAATGAACCACCATTGTCCATTATAAGTGTTTGTAATAAATGTGAGACATATATACCACCCAGAGCTCACCACTGTTGAATATGTAGGAGATGTGTACGTAAAATGGACCACCATTGTCCATTGTAAGTGTTTGTAATAAATGTGAGACATATAGACCACCTCGAGCTCACCACTGTAGAATATGTAGGAGATGTGTACGTAAAATGGACCACCATTGTCCATGGTAAGTGTTTGTTATAAATGTGAGACATATAGACCACCCAGAGCTCACCACTGTAGAATATGTAGGAGATGTGTACGTAAAATGGACCACCATTGTCCATGGTAAGTGTTTGTTATAAATGTGAGACATATAGACCACCTAGAGCTCACCACTGTAGAATATGTAGGAGATGTGTGCATAAAATGGACCACCAGTGTCCATGGTAAGTGTTTGTAATAAATGTGAGACATATAGACCACCCAGAGCTCACCACTAGAATTTGTAGGAGATGTGTACGTTAAATGAACCACCACTGTCCATGGTAAGTGTTTGTAATAAGTGTGAGACATATAGACCACCCAGAGCTCACCACTAGAATTTGTAGGAGATGTGTACGTAAAATGTACCACCACTGTCCATGGTAAGTGTTTGTAATAAATGTGAGACATATAGCTATAGACCATCCACAGATCTAGACAACATTGTAAAAATAGAAATATTAATTACTTTTTTTCTGATGTACTTCTTACAAATAGGGATTAGCTTTGAATTTATTAACATAAATGTATGATACTTGCCATCTCTTTGTAGCATGTTTAAAGGTTGTTTAAGTGGAATACGTTGATATATTTATTGTACTCAGTTTTCCTCAACATGATTTAACCCACTATTAATTAGTTATCAGATATACATATTACAGGTGTTTAACCCACTATTAACTAGTTGTCAGATATACATATTACAGGTGTTTAACCCACTATTAACTAGTTATCAGATATAAATATTAAAGGTGTTTAACCCACTATTAGCTAGTTGTTAAATCAAATATTACAGGTGTTCAACCCACTATTAATTAGTTATCAGATATAAATATTACAGGTGTTTAACCCACTATTAACTAGTTATCAGATATAAATATTACAGGTGTTTAATCCACTATTAATTAGTTTTCAGATATAAATATTACAGGTGTTTAACCCACTACTAACTAGTTATCAGATTTGAATATTACAGGTGTTTAACCCACTATTAATTAGTTATCAGATATAAATATTACAGGTGTTTAACCCACTACTAACTAGTTATCAGATATAAATATTACAGGTGTTTAACTCACTATTAACTAGTTATCAGATATAAATATTACAGGTGTTTATCCCACTATTAATTAGTTATCAGATATAAATATTACAGGTGTTTAACCCACTATTAACTAGTTATCAGATATTAATATTATAGGTGTTTAACCCACTATTAACTAGTTATCAGATATAAATATTACAGGTGTTTAACCCACTATTAACTAGTTATCAGATATAAATATTACAGGTGTTTAACCCACTATTAATTAGTTATCAGCTATAAATATTACAAGTGTTTAACCCACTATTAATTAGTTGGCACATATAAATATTACAGGTGATTAACCCACTATTAACTAGTTATCAGATATAAATATTACAGGTGTTTAACCCACTATTAACTAGTTGTCAGATATAAATATTACAGGTGATTAACCCACTATTAACTAGTTATCAGATATAAATATTACAGGTGTTTAACCCACTATTAACTAGTTATCAGATATAAATATTACAGGTGTTTAACCCACTATTAATTAGTTATCAGCTATAAATATTACAAGTGTTTAACCCACTATTAACTAGTTATCAGATATAAATATTACAGATGTTTAACCCACTATTAACTAGTTATCAGATATAAATATTGCAGGTGTTTAACCCACTATTAACTAGTTATCAGATATAAATATTACAGGTGTTGGTACTCTAGAAATTAAATCTTAAAATTCTTAAATCTATTGGAGTGTGAGCAATTTAAGATCAGTTTGGTCTATTTTATTTTTCAGGATAAATAATTGTGTTGGTGAATTTAATCAAAAGTATTTCATACAGTTTTTATTTTATGTTGGTAAGTATTTTGTTACATACATATATAAGTCTGAAAATTTAACCCAACAGTGTTGGAATAAGATTTTTGAGCTGACAAATTTTTTGTTCTCCTTCGACAGGATTTGAACTCCCACCCTTCGCCCTCGAGAAATGTGACTTCTTCGGGTAAACAAACCTTCATATCTGCCTACAACAAGAGCCTTAAATGTATAATGTCCAGCCCCTGAGACCACTCTGCCATATCCGCTATATAAAAATTATTACCTTGTCTTGTATGGCAAATCTAGGGATAGACATAAGACATGTGTTTATGTGTGTGTACACTGTATGTATATATTTATTTTTTAATATAACAGCAATCTGACTCACAGAGGACACTATCAAAAACAATTCCACTATGCTAGTTTCTGCTCTTTTGAGACAATAGACAATTTGGTAATTATTTTTGGCTTTTTAACATTGCAGTAGCGGTATAAACACAATATATGTGCATTGTCAGAAAAAATAAAATTCATTTGCATTCGCTGTGAAACAGGGCAGAAAGCTTGCCAAAGACTCGCTTTTACAACTGTTTCTAAAGGTGATACAAATAAATTATATTTTTTAAAACACCAATATATATATATATATATATATATATATATATATATATATATATATATATATATATATATATCTGCATATTGTTCCTGTTAGACATAGAGTATAAATGTATAAAGACAATGAGAAGCATTTTAGAATAAGAAAGTTTATTTGTATGAGATTTAAACTCTGGGAGATTTACTGAGCTTTCCTCTGTTTTGCATCAAAATAGACATAAACATTAAGATATATTTAAAGACACTACATTAATATTGTACTTATCCTGCAGAAAAATCACATGTATCCAGGGGCAGTAATATTTTGAATTAAATAATAAAATTATAATATATAATTATACCTTGTTTGTCTTTTTTGATATTTCCTGTCAACAGTAAGTGAATAGATTTACAACTAGTTTCCCAATGCTCAACAGGTAAAACATGTGAAAGTGGTACCAGAAAATCTATATTTCTATCATTTACTGTATATAACAAAACATTATGTCAATGACTGCTAAAATAGAATGAGTGAAAGATAAATATCTGTATATTGTTCTTCTGATGTTTGAAAGTCAAACCTACTAGCTTATGTCACCAGCTACCTATTATGAACAAACATTAAGATCAACATTGAAGGCCCGAATGGCTCAAGGAGTTAGGTACATGTAGTTGGATTACCTAAGAACTCATACAAGCCTATCACCAATGCGGCGTGGGTTTGCACCCGACTTTGTAAATTACAAAAAAGGGTGCACTCGGCTTGCAGCCGCAAGTGATAAAGTTTACCAGTTGCTTGCCCATGGTCGTTGATTCTCTCCGGGCACTCCGGCTTCTTCCACCACTAAAACTGGTTGCCATGATATAGCTGAAATATTGCTGAAAGTGGCATTGAACACAATAAAAATCAATCAAATCAAATCAAGATCAACATGAAAAGTATCATATTCAATATTTAATATTTTGTTTTACAAACACTAATTATTCAAACAAGGTTTACATGCTATATCTACAAATCATTACTGGCATACTAAAAGACATTTTAATAATGAGACGTGCATTTGAGAAGTCAGTTCATGGTTGTACTTCATATGTAAACAGGTCAGGAATACTTTGTTATTGAAATTTAACAGGTTATTTTCCTTTAAGGATAACATGTCATAGGTGGTAGCACAATGGGTGCAACATGTGGAGCAGGAACTGCTTTCCCCTACAAAGCACCTGAGTTCACTCCCAGATGTTAGTTGGGTTCGTGTTGCTCGATCTTTAGTTGTAGTGTTTGTCTTTTTTTCCTTTTTCTTTTGGCCATTGTTTTGGCTCTTCATTTTTGATTTACAGCTTCTATTTACCCCTTTCGTATCTTCAAACTCTTCTTTTAATAACATTTTTTCGTCTATCGTACTTTCATGTTGGTTACCATATTTAAGATAAACATAATAGAACTTATGAAATTGACTTATAAAACTACTGTTAGTTAGCAATAAATTGTTTATTTCTTTTTGAATTAGTAATAATGACAAATATTATTTTGGTGTATTTTGAAAGAATTGCTAAAATATTATTAATTTTGTACAAACATTTTTTGATAGGTATGGCTAGTTGTTATGCCACCACAATGGTAATAGTGTCCTGGGTACTTGATCCAAGTGTGACCAGCACATATAAACATACAAAACTGTAAGTTATAACTTATATACAGTAGTTTGTAAGTAAGATAAAAAAAAAAAGACTTGTGTAATATATTCAGTGATACTTACAATAGAATGTAATTATCTCCCTTCTTTCAGGATACACTCAGTGATACAATGGAATGTAATTATCTCCCTTCTTTCAGGATACATTCAGTGATACTGATAATAGAATGTAATTATCCCCCTTCTTTCAGGATACATTCAGTGATACTTACAATAGAATGTAATAATCTCCCTTCGTTCAGGATACACTCAGTGATACAATGGAATGTAATTATCTCCCTTCTTTCAGGATGCATTCAGTGATACTGATAATAGAATGTAATTATACCACTTCTTTCAGAATACATTCAGTGATACTGATAATAGAATGTAATTATCTCCCTTCTTTCAGAATACATTCAGTGATACTGTTAATAGAATGTAATTATCTCCCTTCTTTCAGGATACATTCAGTGATACTGGTAATAGAATGCAATTATCTTTCTTGTTTCAGGATACATTCAGTGATACTGATAATAGAATGTAATCATCTCCCTTCTTTCAGGATACATTCAGTGATATTAATAATAAATGTAATTATCTCCCTTCTTTCAGGATACATTCAGTGATATTAATAATAAATGTAATTATCTCCCTTTTTTCAGAATACATTCAGTGATACTGATAATATAATGTAATTATCTCCCTTCTTTCAGGATACATTCAGTGATACTGATAATAGAATGTAATTATCTCCCCTTCTTTCAGGATATATTCAGTGATACTGATAATAGAATGTAATTATCCCCCTTCTTTCAGAATACATTCACTGATACTAATAATAGAATGTAATTATCTCCCTTCTTTCAGAATACATTCAGTGATACTGATAATAGAATGTAGTTGTCCCCCTTCTTTCAGAATACATTCAGTGATATTGATAATAGAATGTAATTATCTCCCTTCTTTCAAGATACATTCAGTGATACTGTTAATAGAATGTAATTATCTCCCTTCTTTCAGGATACATTCAGTGATACTGATAATAGAATGTAATTATCTCCCTTCTTTCAGAAAACATTCAGTGATACTGATAATAGAATGTAATTATCTCCCTTCTTTCAAGATACATTCAGTGATACTGTTAATAGAATGTAATTATCTCCCTTCTTTCAGGATACATTCAGTGATACTGTTAATAGAATGTAATTATCTTTCTTGTTTCAGGATACATTCAGTGATACTGATAATAGAATGTAATTATCTCCCTTCTTTCAAGATACATTCAGTGATACTGTTAATATAATGTAATTATCTCCCTTCTTTCAAGATACATTCAGTGATATTAATAATAAATGTAATTATCTCCCTTCTTTCAGAATACATTCAGAGATACTGATAATAGAATGTAATTATCTCCCCTTCTTTCAGAATATATTCACTGATACTGATAATAGAATGTAATTATCTCCCTTCTTTCAGGATGCATTCAGAGATACTGATAATAGAATGTAATTATCTCCCCTTCTTTCAGAATGCATTCACTGATACTGATAATAGAATGTAATTATATCTCTTCTTTCAGTATACATTCGGTGATACTGATAATAGAAAGTAATTATCTCCCCTTCTTTCAGTATACATTCAGTGATACTGATAATAGTATGTAATTATCTTCCTTCTTTCAGAATACATTCAGTGATACTGATAATAGAATGTAATTATCTCCCTTCTTTCAGAATACATTCAATGATACTGATAATAGACAGGGGTTAAACAATTTCCCAAAATTTCAGTTGTCCAGGACCAGTGAGCATCAGGAATCTACTGGTCCTGAAAAATGTTCTACTGGTCATGCAGAGCTCCAGATAATTTTCAAGTCCAAAGGGTAATTACCCCCTACTTTTGAAAATGATGGGTATTTGCATATTATACCCCCACTCATAGAGTGAGGGCTATATTGCAATCACCTTGTTCGTCCGTTCGTCCGTTCACACTTTCGTAACAGATATCTCAGCTTCTACTGGAAGAAATGATTTTATATTTGATATATGGCTTTGGCATGGTGACTTGTACCGTGTCTCCCCTTTCCAGGTTTACCACACATCTACTTCCTGTTTACCGTGCGACTTACAAATGAACGAGTGGGGGTATTCTTAGCACGACGTAGCGTGCAACATCTTGTTTCCTTTGCACTGTTGTACTCTCTACTTCAGAAAAGATTGCTTACATGTACACTTTTAAAACTATGTTTGACACAAGTGTTATTCAATAAACGCAGGATGCAAGTGAATTGTATATCTCTGTTTAATTTGACACGATTGTGTCATGTTTATTAATTAAATGTTGTAAATATTTTGTTTTTTGCTTGTCGACTTTGGCAGTTTTCACAGCCGTGTTGATAATATCATCAATGATTCCTTTAACTATACTGTCACTAGACACAGATGAAACTGTCAGGAACTTAAGTATAGAATTTTCCGTAGCGCACTCATTCATGTTCTTGCTCATTTTCAACGAACAACGTGTTCCCAAATTTACTTTCGTTTTAGTTCTTACTTATTACGTAAACCGCATTTATTTGTAATATTGACCGCGATTGGATGATTTATCGTAAACATCCAATCAGATCTCTTTTGACATCGATGCTTAGAAAGGCAAGCATTCGGTATCCCTCGGAAGTATATGCTCTCTCCTTCGAAAAGTATAAAGGGAAGTAATTACGGGGAATTTCTCAAAGACAAATATGTATTGTTATGTACACGGCTGTACAAGTACGCTCCGAATTTGGAAAGTTTGCTTACACAGCAATATGTATGCGTAATGTGTACACTCTGATCTGATGATACAAGTGTTTTTACTCATTTTCATAGCGTGAAAAATGCAAATACGCAGCTTATCTGGAGCTCTGTCATGAATATCGGAATGAAGGAAATAAAATTTGGTGAAAACACAAAATTAACTTACTAGTAATTGAGTGCACGTGACATATGTTATTTAAGATGAGTATTTTAGGTTGACAATTTAATACCTGATCAGATGCTGCTGAATAATTAATTTTGTAAATTCTGCTTTTCATTTTTGTGTGTGCAAATTCTGGATATATTCTACAGTATTTACCCCACATACATGTATTTACTTTATAATTCTCATTAATATTAGCATGATCGCCGGTAAAATCGTTGAGATTAGACTTCCAAAGATACAGAGCAGGAAATGTCTTCGGAAGTCTAATCTCTGGAGATACAGAGCAGAAATGTCTTCCGAAGTTTAATTTCAACTAGATTAGATCGCCAGAGTTATCAACCTACCACTACCCCCAATCCAAGGAATTTTTTCCTTCCATGATGTTTGAAATGTTCTCTTCCAATTAAGCCTATCATATCTTTGATCTTTTGTTTGTTGTGGTGTTTTTTCATTATGTAGTTTATTGTTGTCAGTAATTTCATGAGCCTCTCCGTTAACCTTAAAAAAACTGATCAATGACTTTCGGACCATTTTTATGTTTGAACTACTTCACTAATATGCTTTAAGTATTATCGAAAGAATTACCATTTCCATAAAGCGCAAAACTGATCTTAAGCTATTCTGTTACAATCATCCCGGGTGTGTGTGCTCCGTTAATTACCAGAGGTTCATACAGAAAAAAACACACTTGGTAAAGCGCTAAAACGATCTTGAATTATTTCAGATTATGTAATCCAATGTTAACAATATTAAATAAAAGAGGCAATGAATGTTGGATTAAAATTATGCAGTAACATCTCTCAACCGGACTTTTAACCTCCCATTTAATTCAAGTCCGTAATTGGACAGTTTCAACTGGTCCGTGAGTCTTTACAGGATTAGAAAATGTTAGGTCCAAACCCACAAATCGCCGGACCCGGACCTCTTACCAGTGGACTTTTTAAACCCCTGAATAGAATGTAATTATCTCCCTTCTTTCAGGATACATTCAGTGATACTGATAATAGAATGTAATTATCTCCCTTCTTTCAGAATACATTCAGAGATACTGATAATAGAATTGAATTATCTTCTTTCTTTCAGGATGCATTCAGTGATACTGTTAATAGAATGTAATTATCTCCCCTTCTTTCAGAAAACATTCACTGATACTGATAAAGGAATGTAATTATCTTCCTTCTTTCAGAATACATTCAGTGATACTGATAATAGAATGTAATTATCTCCCTTCTTTCAGAATACATTCAGAGATACTGATAATAGAATGTAATTATATCCCCTTCTTTCAGAATACATTCAGTGATACTGATAATAGAATATAATTATCTAATGTAATTATCTCCCCTTCTTTCAGAATACATTCAGTGATACTGGTAATATAATGTAATTATCTCTCTTCTTTCAGGATACATTCAGTGATACTGATAATAGAATGTAATTATCTCCCTTCTTTCAGGATGCATTCAGTGATACTGATAATAGAATGTAATTATCTCCCTTTCTTTCAGAAAACATTCACTGATACTGATAAAAGAATGTAATTATCTCCCTTCTTTCAGGATGCATTCAGTAATATAACCCGAATAATCCAGTCGTGATATTACGCTCCCGCTGGTCGCTACATTAACGCCTGGATGCATTCATTGAAAAAATCTGTTGAGCCGGAAATAGTAAATCGCTATGACTTATGGGTATTACGACATAAAATAGGAGGAGCTAAAGGGTTTGTAAATAATGTCCAATGGAGCGATCAGATGATGATTAAATGCTGTATGCAATACACATATCTGGATAATACAACCAAACATGAAATAAAACTTAAATGAATAATTACTATTTTTTAGATATTAAAACATATTGATTTTTATTTCAAAGTTGGAAAGTAAATAAAAGCTTGAATTTAATTCACTCTTATAATGATTTTTTAATTTCATTCAAAATAAAGATTTAAAAAATGTATTTTATGATACTGATGGCTGATTAAAATTGTTTGTCATGCATTAGCTGTCAGTTGTAATATACAGGATGTAACCAATATACAGGAAGAGCTCCTACTGTGAAGCCATCTATTTTGAGATGCCATTCAATGAAAATAACAACTTGACCATATTGTTACATAATAAGAATAATAATCAGATAAGACATTAAAATTTGTAAAAGGCAAGAATTTATATAATTAACACATTAAGTCACATTTCATTTATTTAGGCTAACTTGGGTCAGTTATCAATTAAAAAGACAAAAATGGTTTTAAAAAAAATCAGTCTAATAAGTATTTACCTAAATAACGATATTGTGATGGGTATTTCTTAATAAATTGTATTAAAAATCATTTTAAATTAATCAAATTTCTGTTTGCATATTTATTTTCAATAAAATTTCTTTATTATTTCATACCATTTTCCTTAATTTAACTTGTGCATATCCATATTTATACAATTTTATGTTAACGGCAAGTTACGTGTGTCGACCCTATTATGCACAATAAATTCAGGAAAAAGAGATGAAATAATAAAGAAATCTTATTGAAAATAAATAAGTACTCAGAAAGGAGGTAGTAATTCTGTGCCATGAGTGCCTTTGTATTTGGCTGTATGAGAATAAAGATATACAATAATGCTAACAATAATCATAAAAAGTCACTTTTATTGTCCCACATACATGTTCATTTTAGCAAAACATAAAAACTTGAAAAAATGATTACACAGTGTTTTATTTTTTTAAATCTTTAAGGATTTGTGAATCTATGGCAATTTAAATCATAATTATGAGAATAAAGGTGTATTTGTTTTCTAAATATGCAAAGGCATGTGCACAATCATTCTCCGTGTTTGTTTTGTCAATATTTACAAATGGAAGTAAAGGAAGTCACTAATGCGCATACTCGCTAATATCTGACATTTGATTGGTCGGCTGAACCAGACAGCAGCTGACGGTTTTTACCATTAAGAGCGTTCAAGCCCTCATCCAGCGATAGTGCCGATAGAGGGCACAGTATTATTCGAGTTATCAGTGATACTGATAATAGAATGTAATTATCTCTCCTTCTTTCAGAATACATTCAGTAATAGAATATAATTATCTCCCCTTCTTTCAGAAATCATTCACTGATACTGATAATAGAATGTAATTATCTCCCTTCTTTCATGATACATTCAGTGATACTGATAATAGAATGTAATTATCTCCCCTTCTTTCAGAATACATTCAGTGATACTGATAATAGAATGTAATTATCTCCCCTTCTTTCAGAAATCATTCACTGATACTGATAATAGAATGTAATTATCTCCCTTCTTTCATAATACATTCAGTGATACTGATAATAGAATGTAATTATCTCCCCTTCTTTCAGAATACATTCAGTGATACTGATAATAGAATGTAATTATCTCCCCTTCTTTCAGAATACATTCAGTGATACTGATAATAGAATGTAATTATCTCCCCTTCTTTCAGAATACATTCACTGATACTGATAATAGAATGTAATTATCTCCCTTCTTTCAGGATACATTCACTGATACTGATAATAGAAAGTAATTATCTCCTCTTCTTTCAGAATACATTCAGTGATACTGATAATAGAATTGAATTATCTTTCTTGTTTCAGGATACGTTCAGTGATACTGATAATAGAATGTAATTATCTCCCTTTCTTTCAGAATACATACAGTGATACTAATAATAGAAAGTAATTATCTCCCTTCTTTCAGGATACATTCAGTGATACTGATAATAGAATGTAATTATCCCCCTTCCTTCAGGATACATTCAGTGATACTAATAATAGAAAGTAATTATCTCCCTTCTTTCAGTATACATTCAGTGATACTGATAATAGAATGTAATTATCTCCCTTCTTTCAGTATACATTCAGTGATACTAATAATAGAAAGTAATTATCTCCCTCCTTTCATTATACATTCAGTGATACTGATAATAGAATGTAATTATCTTTCTTGTTTCAGGATACATTCAGTGATACTGATAATAGAATGTAATTATCTCCCTTTCTTTCAGAATACATTCAGTGATGCTGATAATAGAATGTAATTATCTCCCTTCTTTCAGTATACATTCAGTGATACTGATAATAGAATGTTATTATCTCCCCTTCTTTCAGTATGCATTCAGTGATACTGATAATAGAATGTAATTATCTCCCTTTCTTTTAGGATACATTCAGTGATAACTGATAAAAGAATGTAATTATCTCCCTTCTTTCATGATGCATTCAGTGATACTGATAATATAATGTAATTATCTTCTTTCTTTCAGGATATATTCAGTGATACTGATAATATAATGTAATTATCTTCCTTCTTTCAGAATACATTCAGTGATACTGATAATATAATGTAATTATCTCCCTTCTTTCAGGATACATTCAGTGATACTGATAATAGAATGTAATTATCCCCCTTCCTTCAGGATACATTCAGTGATACTAATAATAGAAAGTAATTATCTCCCTTCTTTCAGTATACATTCAGTGATACTGATAATAGAATATAATTATCTCCCTTCTTTCAGTATACATTCAGTGATACTGATAATAGAATGTAATTATCTTTCTTGTTTCAAGATACATTCAGTGATACTAATAATAGAAAGTAATTATCTCCCTTCTTTCAGTATACATTCAGTGATACTGATAATAGAATGTAATTATCTTTCTTGTTTCAGGATACATTCAGTGATACTGATAATAGAATGTAATTATCTCCCTTTCTTTCAGAATACATTCAGTGATGCTGATAATAGAATGTAATTATCTCCCTTCTTTCAGTATACATTCAGTGATACTGATAATAGAATGTTATTATCTCCCCTTCTTTCAGTATGCATTCAGTGATACTGATAATAGAATGTAATTATCTCCCTTTCTTTTAGGATACATTCAGTGATAACCGATAAAAGAATGTAATTATCTCCCTTCTTTCATGATGCATTCAGTGATACTGATAATATAATGTAATTATCTTCTTTCTTTCAGGATATATTCAGTGATACTGATAATATAATGTAATTATCTTCCTTCTTTCAGAATACATTCAGTGATACTGATAATATAATGTAATTATCTCCCTTCTTTCAGAATACATTCAGTGATACTGATAATAGAATGTAATTATCCCCCTTCCTTCAGGATACATTCAGTGATACTAATAATAGAAAGTAATTATCTCCCTTCTTTCAGTATACATTCAGTGATACTGATAATAGAATGTAATTATCTCCCTTCTTTCAGTATACATTCAGTGATACTGATAATAGAATGTAATTATCTTTCTTGTTTCAAGATACATTCAGTGATACTAATAATAGAAAGTAATTATCTCCCTTCTTTCAGTATACATTCAGTGATACTGATAATAGAATGTAATTATCTTTCTTGTTTCAGGATACATTCAGTGATACTGATAATAGAATGTAATTATCTCCCTTTCTTTCAGAATACATTCAGTGATACTGATAATAGAATGTAATTATCTCCCTTCTTTCAGTATACATTCAGTGATACTGATAATAGAATGTTATTATCTCCCCTTCTTTCAGTATGCATTCAGTGATACTGATAATAGAATGTAATTATCTCCCTTTCTTTTAGGATACATTCAGTGATAACTGATAAAAGAATGTAATTATCTCCCTTCTTTCATGATGCATTCAGTGATACTGATAATATAATGTAATTATCTTCTTTCTTTCAGGATACATTCAGTGATACTGATAATATAATGTAATTATCTTCCTTCTTTCAGAATACATTCAGTGATACTGATAATATAATGTAATTATCTTCATTGTTTCAGGATACATTCAGTGATACTGATAATACAATGTAATTATCTTCATTGTTTCAGGATACATTCAGTGATACTGATAATATAATGTAATTATCTTTCCTGTTTCATGATACATTCAGTGATACTGATAATATAATGTAATTATCTTCATTGTTTCAGGATACATTCAGTGATACTGATAATATAATGTAATTATCTTCATTGTTTCAGGATACATTCAGTGATACTGATAATATAATGTAATTATCTTTCTTGTTTCAGGATACATTCAGTGATACTGATAATACAATGTATACTATTTGGAATGTTTGTGATAGCTATTGGTTGTGATCAGGTAGGTTAAATAGAAAACAAAAGTTTTAAGTAGTAACCCTAACCCTAATCAGAAACATCGACTAATCAGTCCGATATCAGTGTCCGATTCGACGATCGATTCTTAATTTTGTGGTCGATTCTGATTCCTAATGTTGAAAAAAATATATATCTTAAACTTTTTTCTTTGTTTTTGTCCTTGTACTGACAAAAATCCTGCAATTTTATCACGGCATACTTCTGACACTCAATACACATATATGGACTAGTGTATTATTTATCTACTGACCAGACTAGTCCATTTTATATCAGATGTTACACATATGAAAACCAATGTTTTTGGTTTTTTTCGTTTTTTTTTTGGTGTTAATTAATGGAAAAAAAATATTCTGAGTCGGTTGATGAGACTTATTTGTGTTTCATTTTTGTGAGTATGTTGTAATAAAGGTATATTAAATTTCTGTACGCATATATATTTTCAATTGACGAACATGTATTAAATCTTAAAATACCGAAGATCGCATCAAAAACTTCTTACTCAATTTATTTAAGAAAGAGACACATAAACAACATTAAAAATAAACTTAGTTACACAAATGCAAATTTCACTTGGAACTATTATTATGGGCATACACAATATAAATACTCTAACCGCACGGCTAACAAATTATTTGTAGTTTCCAGAATTTTAATTGATCCTTTCCCAAATATGAATATAAATTAAAATGAATATACATAAAACATTTCCTGTTAAGAATCGTTTGTCCAGTGATTTTTCAATCTGATTCAGAAATTATTATACAGTATAACAGTCAATCTGCTAAAATTTGATTTTGGTTAAAACTCCAGATCGTGAAAATTAAATACTGCTCAGAAATATTCCAGGAATTTGGCAGATAATTGTGAAATTTAGCTCCCACGAATAAACCCACTTATATGGTATATCATAATGATTTTAATTTTTGGAATAAATCTGTTTATTTAATCTGCAGTATAAGTAATTTTTTTTTCAATTTCTATTTCTTTCTTTTTTTTTAGCAAAAATATCTATCTTATACAATTGTATGAAGCAAAAATGTCTTAATATTTCAATATGTAGGAAGTTATTATACCCACGCTCCTCGAAGGGGGAGGGGGGTATACTGTTTTACCTCTGTCCGTCCTTCCGTCCGTCCAAGATATTTTTCGTCGCATTTTTCTCAGTAACTGTTGATGGCAAAAATCTGATATTTGGTCACAAGCGTCATATAGGTATACCATATTGTGGGTAGCGTTTTTGGACCCATCAGATTCCTACTTCCTGTTTGCCGACTTTGTTGATTTGTATACACATTGAACATATATGCTCATTTTTTGTCGCATTTTTCTCAGCAACTATTGATGGCAGAAATCTGATATTTGGTCACAAGCTTCATATAGGTACCCCATATCGTGGGAAGCGTTTTTTGATCCGTCAGATTCCTACTTCCTGTTTGCCGAAGAGCGGGGGTATCATAGGTGAGCATTAGCTCACAGTTCATCTTGTTTTGAACTGTATACAAATAATGCATAAATATGAGTGATCTGTATAATTTCAGATATCATCTATATTAAATATGAGTGATCTGTATAATTTCAGATATCATCTATAATAAATATGAGTGATCTGTATAATTTCAGATATCATCTATATTAAATATGAGTGATCTGTATAATTTCAGATATCATCTATAATAAATATGAGTGATCAGTATTATTTCAGATATCATCTATAATAAATATGAGTGATCTGTATAATTTCAGATATCATCTATAATAAATATGAGTGATCTGTATAATTTCAGATATCATCTACAGTTGACTCTCATTGTCTCGAATTCGGTTGACTCGAATTTCCGGTTGAGTCGAATTGTTATCGAAGTCCCAAACTTCGTTGTGTATAAATATATATAATTTGACTCCTGTTGAGTCGAAATTTTGGTTGTCTCGAATAAAAGTTTTGGTCCCGAGATGTAGAAAGCCATATTATTTACATTCGTTTAGTCAAAATTACCTGTCAAAATATGTGTATTACCTTGGGATTAAAATCGGATCACAGGTGAAACATCCGGTCATTGAATTTGACATTTTTACCTTAGGCTATTTCACATGTTTATTTCACAATCTGTCAAATTAATTAATGATAATATTTGAATTGGCTTTGTATTATGACACAGGTTAGATGTGTACAATCAAAAATTATCGATTCATAATAAGTGCACTTGGGTCGGCATACATCAATGATCATGAAAAGTACACAAAGGAAGCGTTTTATCTATTGAATTATTTGTCGGAAATTAATTTTGATTAAAGAAGAATAGTTTTCTTCTACACTTTATTGAATAATAAAAACACACAATTTATTGTAAATAAACAGTATTGCACAAAGAAAAATATGTCATGATGGGTGAAGTTTAATGACAATGCAACAGGTGAAAAGCATAAACAAAACAGATAAACATATTCATTCACACAAAAAAAGATATCTAGAAGTTATCAGTCATTTCACAAGATTCAAAGAATTTAACAGAGAGAAAAAAACAGCAACAAAAACATCAAATATGTTTAAAATCGTTCCGAGGATAGGGACATGCGATGCTGGTTTTAGCTCTTCAAAATTTCGCTCGAGTTGTCTCCCTTTCGTTGTTAAACAAATTACACTTCCGGTATCTTCATAGCTCCTCTTGAGTCGAACTACGGTTGGCTCGAATTTTTTCCATGGTCCCATCGAATTCGAGATAACGAGAGTCAACTGTATATTAAATATGAGTGATCTGTATAATTTCAGATATCATCTATATTAAATATGATCTGTATAATTTCAGATATCATCTATATTAAGTGTGATCTGTATAATTTCAGATATCATCTATATTAAGTGTGATCTGTATAATTTCAGATATCATCTATATTAAATATGATCTGTATAATTTCAGATATCATCTATATTAAATATGATCTGTATAATTTCAGATATCATCTATATTAAGTGTGATCTGTATAATTTCAGATATCACCTATATTAAGTGTGATCTGTATAATTTCAGATATCATCTATATTATGTGTGATCTGTATAATTTCAGATATCATCTATATTAAATATGATCTGTATAATTTCAGATATCATCTATATTAAATATGATCTGTATAATTTCAGATATCATCTATATTAAGTGTGATCTGTATAATTTCAGATATCATCTATATTAAGTGTGATCTGTATAATTTCAGATATCATCTATATTAAGTGTGATCTGTATAATTTCAGATATCATCTATATTAAGTGTGATCTGTATAATTTCAGATATCATCTATATTAAGTGTGATCTGTATAATTTCAGATATCATCTATATTAAGTGTGATCTGTATAATTTCAGATATCATCTATATTAAGTGTGATCTGTATAATTTCAGATATCATCTATATTAAGTGTGATCTGTATAATTTCAGATATCATCTATATTAAGTGTGATCTGTATAATTTCAGATATCATCTATATTAAGTGTGATCTGTATAATTTCAGATATCATCTATATTAAGTGTGATCTGTATAATTTCAGATATCATCTATATTAAGTGTGATCTGTATAATTTCAGATATCATCTATATTAAGTGTGATCTGTATAATTTCAGATATCATCTATATTAAGTGTGATCTGTATAATTTCAGATATCATCTATATTAAGTGATGAAACACTCGTGGAACAAGTAAAAAAAGAAGGGATTAAGAGAGAAAAGAAGACAACATATAAGTTGTTACAAGAAGTTTTTGGTAAAGGTAATTATATAAGTTGTTACAAGAAGTTTTTGGTAAAGGTAATTATATAAGTTGTTACAAGAAGTTTTTGGTAAAGGTAATTATATAAGTTGTTACAAGAAGTTTTTGGTAAAGGTAATTATATAAGTTGTTACAAGAAGTTTTTGGTAAAGGTAATTATATAAGTTGTTACAAGAAGTTTTTGGTAAAGGTAATTATATAAGTTGTTACAAGAAGTTTTTGGTAAAGGTAATTATATAAGTTGTTACAAGAAGTTTTTGGTAAAGGTAATTATATAAGTTGTTACAAGAAGTTTTTGGTAAAGGTAATTATATAAGTTGTTACAAGAAGTTTTTGGTAAAGGTAATTATATAAGTTGTTACAAGAAGTTTTTGGTAAAGGTAATTATATAAGTTGTTACAAGAAGTTTTTGGTAAAGGTAATTATATAAGTTGTTGCAAGAAGTTTTTGGTAAAGGTAATTATATAAGTTGTTGCAAGAAGTTTTTGGTAAAGGTAATTATATAAGTTGTTACAAGAAGTTTTTGGTAAAGGTAATTATATAAGTTGTTGCAAGAACTTTTTGGTAAAGGTAATTATATAAGTTGTAATTATACATAAAATGTATATTGTAAATTTATATGTACCATAATTACTTTAATTTTTGGTAGTTTTAATTTTTGGTCACTTTTCATATTTTGAAAAAAGTGACATTTTTAGAATCTGCAATTTTTGATCACTTGGGGAATTTAAGCGTCTGGATTGAGAAGGTAAACTTTTTGGCAATTTTTTCGGAAGTTTCGGGGAGGAATTTGATCGTACATTTTTGATATGTAATGCAGATTATTTATTTTAATTAATTTTTTAAAATTTTTATTATGTTAGAAATAAAACTATTAAAGCCTCACAGTGATGTTATGTTTGTTTAGAGAAAACTTACTCAAAAGTTTGGTAATAATAATGAATCTCTGGATGTGTGTAAATATTACACAAACACATCCTTGTTTGAGTGCATGATGTTGCCTTCTGTTTGTACCATTTTTATTGTCCCCATTTCCTAAAACATAACTGAGTTCTGTTTATCTTTAATTGGAGTGATTAATTAATCAAAAGTCAAAGTGTAGCTTGTGTTTTCACATGGATTATTTTGAGAATTACTGTAATTATTGGCCCATTCTAGATAGCCTCTTCAGTTTCTCTAACATTTATTCATATACAACATGTATTATTTTTTACATACATAATATGTACATTATTATACATGTATAACATAATACATGTTGTATATGAATAAACGTTAAGAGAAACTGAAGAGGCTATCTAGAATGGACATTCCAGAGACATAGACGACATTAGACACACAAGACGCAGGACAAAGACAAACAAAACACAGAAAGCTAAATAGTTGAACAACATGGAACCATTAAAACTCCTGGGTACTGGGAGAAGAATAAGCAGTTTCTGTTTCTTATTAGACGCCCTCTGTGTTACTCATAATCAAGTCCAGTATAAGTCTTGATGGTGAGAAAGAACAAATCTATGTAAAAGGGAAAAGATCCATTGTCATATGAGAAATGAATATTTCATTAGGGTACCAGTTTGTGACGATGACCATAGACTATTTGTAGTGATGACTTCAACCTAGGAACACTTAGCCTTCCTTGACCAACTTTGTGTCAGCTGATGAGCTATGTCACAAAAACACTGTACTGGACACAAAGCATAGATTAATGTATGAATGAAATGTAAACTCCATATGCAGGTGTTGCTTTTGACTTATCTCCAGTTATCTATAGTGTCTATGCATTTGTGATGACCCTACTGTGACTGTGACTGCATGGTGACTGACCATCATTGATGACCCTACTGTGACTGACTGCATGGTGACTACTGACCTTCATTGATGATCCTACTGTGACTGACTGCATGGTGACTGGTTATCATTGATTTACCCTACTGTGACTGTGACTGCATGGTGACTGATCATCATTGATGACCCTACTGGGACTGTGATTGCATGGTGACTGACCATCATTGATTTACCCTACTGTGACTGATTGTATGGTGACTGGTTATCATTGATGACCCTACTGTGACTGTGATTGTATGGTGACTGACCACTGACCATCATTGATGACCCTACTGTGACTGTGATTGTATGGTGACTGATCATCATTGATTTACCCTACTGTGACTGACTGCACAGTGACTGATCGTCATTGATTTACCCTACTGCGACTGTGATTGTATGGTGACTGATCATTGATTTACCCTACTGTGACACTGCACGGTGACTGATCATCATTGATTTACCCTACTGTGACACTGCACGGTGACTGATCATCATTGATTTACCCTACTGTGACTGATTGCATGGTGACTGGTTATCATTGATGACCCTACTGTGACTGATTGCATGGTGACTGGTTATCATTGATTTACCCTACTGTGACTGATTGCATGGTGACTGGTTATCATTGATTTACCCTACTGTGACTGATTGCATGGTGACTGGTTATCCTTGATGACCCTACTATGACTGATTGCATGGTGACTGACCATTATTGATGACCCTACTGTGACTTTGATTGCATGGTGAATGATCATCATTGATGACCCTACTGTGACTGTGATTGCATGGTGACTGTTATCATTGATGACCCTACTGTGACTCTGATTGCATGGTGACTGACCATCATTGATGACCCTACTGTGACTGATTGCATGGTGACTGGTTATCATTGATTTACCCTACTGTGACTGATTGCATGGTGACTGATCATCATTGATTTACCCTACTGTGACTGTGATTGCATGGTGACTGGTTATCATTGATTTACCCTACTGTGACTGTGATTGCATGGTGACTAGTTGTCATTGATGACCCTACTGTGACTGTGATTGCATGGTGACTGATCATCATTGATGACCCTACTGTGACTGACTGCATGGTGACTGATCATCATTGATGACCCTACTGTGACTGTGATTGCATGGTGACTGACCATCATTGATGACCATACTGTGACTGATTAAATGGTGACTGGTTATCATTGATTTAACCTACTGTGACTGACTGCATGGCGACTGGTTATCATTGATTTACCTTACTCTGACTGCATGGTGACTGGTTATCATTGATTTACCCTACTCTGACTGTGACTGCATGGTGACTGGTTATCATTGATTTACCTGCTGTGACTGTGATTGCACGGTGACTGAATATGATTGATGACCCTACTGTGACTGTGATTGTATGGTGACTGGTTATCATTGATGACCCTACTGTGACTGTGATGGTATGGTGACTGGTTATCATTGATTTACCCTACTGTGACTGACTGCATGGTGACTGATCATAATTGATGACTACTGTGATTGTGATTACATGGTGACTGATCATCATTGATGACCCTACTGTGACTGTGATTGCATGGTGACTGACCATCATTAATGACCCTACTGTGACTGTGATTGCATGGTGACTGGTTATCATTGATTTACCCTACTGTGACTGATTGTATGATGACTGGTTATCATTGATGACCCTACTATGACTGATTGTATGGTGACTGGTTATCATTGATGATCCTACTGTGACTGATTGTTTGGTGACTGGTTATCATTGATTTACCGTACTGTGACTGATTGTATGGTGACTGGTTATAGTTGATGACCCTACTGTGACTGATTGTATGATGATTGGGTATCATGATTTACCCTACTGTGACTGTGATTGTATGGTGACTGGTTATCATTGATTTACCCTACTGTGACTGTGATTGTATGGTGACTGGTTATCATTGATGACCCTACTGGGACTGATTGTATGGTGACTGGTTATCAGTGATTTACCCTACTGTGACTGTGACTGCATGGTGACTGGTTATCATTGATTTACCCTACTGTGACTGACTGCATGGTGACTGGTTATCATTGATTTACCCTACTGTGACTGTGACTGCATGGTGACTGGTTATCATTGATTTACCCTACTGTGACTGTGATTGCACAGTGACTGATTATGATTGATGACCCTACTATGACTGTGATTGCATGGTGACTGGTTATCATTGATTTACCCTACTGTGATTGCATGGTGACTGGTTATCATTGATTTACCCTACTGTGACTGTGATTGCACGGTGACTGATTATGATTGATGACCCTACTATGACTGTGATTGCATGGTGATTGGTTATCATTGATTTACCCTACTGTGACTGACTGCACGGTGACTGATCATCATTCATGACCCTACTGTGACTGATTGCACGGTGACTGACCATCATTGATGACCCTACTGTGACTGATTGTATGATGACTGACCATCATTGATGACCCTACTGTGACTGATTGCATGGTGACTGACCATCATTAATGACCCTACTGTGACTGCACGGTGACTGACCATCATTGATGACCCTACTGTGACTTATTGCACGGTGACTGACCATCATTGATAACCCTACTGTGACTGATTGTACGGTGACTGACCATTATTGATGACCCTACTGTGACTGATTGCACGGTGACTGACCATCATTGATGACCCTACTGTGACATTGTATGGTGACTGACCATCATTGATGACCCTACTGTGACTGATTGTATGGTGACTGACCATCATTGATGACCCTACTGTGACTGATTGCATGGTGACTGACCATCATTGATGACCCTACTGTGACTGCACGGGGACTGACCATCATTGATGACCCTACTGTGACTGCACTGTTACTGACCATCATTGATGACCCTACGGTGACTGTGATTGTATTGTGACTGACCATCATTGATGACCATACTGTGACTGCATGTTGATTGACCATCATTGATGACCCTACTGTGATTGCACGGTGACTGACCATGATTGATGACCCTACTGTGACTGACCATCATTGATGACCCTACTGTGATTGCACGATGACCGACCATCATTGATTACCCTACTGTGACTGCACTGTGACTGACCATCATTGATGACCCAACTGTGACTGCACGGTGACTGACCATCATTGATGACCCTTCTGTGACTGATTGCACGGTGACTGATCATTGATTTACCCTACTGTGACTGTTTGTACGGTGACAGACCATCATTGATGACCCTGTGAGTGGGATTGCATGGTGACTGACCATCATTGATGACCCTACTGTGACTGACTGCACTGTGAGTGACTATCATTGATGACCCTTCTCTGACTGTGATTGCATGGTGACTGACCATCATTGATGACCCTACTGTGACTGCATGTTGACTGATCATCATTGATGACCCTACTGTGATTGCACGGTGACTGAATGCACAGTGACTGACCATCATTGATGACCCTACTGTGACTGATTGTATGGTGACTGACCATCATTGATGACCCTATTGTGACTGCAAGGTGACTGACCATCATTGATGACCCTACTGTGACTGCATGGTGACTGATCATCATTGATGACCCTACTGTGACTGTGATTGCACGGTGACTGACCATCATTGATGACCCCACAGTGACGAATTGCATGGTGACTGACCATCATTGATGACCCTACTATGACTGCACGGTGACTGATCATCATTGATGACCCTACTGTGACTGTGATTGCACGGTGACTGACCATCATTGATGACCCTACTGTAGCTGATTGTATGGTGACTGACCATCATTGATGACCCTACTATGACTTTGATTGCATGGTGACTGATCATCATTGATTTACCCTACTGTGACTGATTGTACGGTGACTGACCATCATTGATGACCCTACTATGACTGCATGGTGACTGACCATCATTGATAACCCTACTGTGACTGATTGCACGGTCACTGACCATCATTGATAACCCTACTGTGACTGCACTGTGACTGACCATCATTGATGACCCTACTGTGACTGATTGTATGGTGACCGACCATCATTGATGACCCTACTGTGACTGATTGCATGGTGACTGACCATCATTGATGACCCTATTGTGACTGATTGCATGGTGACTGACCTTCATTGATGACCCTACTGTGATTGATTGCATGGTGACTTCACCATCATTGATGACCCTACTGTGACTGCACGGTGACTGACCATCATTGATGACCCTACTATGACTGATTGCACGGTGACTTAACCATCATTGATGACCCTACTGTGACTGCACGGTGATTGACCATCATTGATGACCCTATTGTGACTGATTGCTTGGTGACTGACCATTATTGATTACCCTACTGTGACTGCATGATGACTGATCATCATTGATGACCCTACTGTGACTGCACGGTGACTGACCATCATTGATGACCCTACTGTGACTGATTGCACGGTGACTTAACCATCATTGATGACCCTACTGTGACTGCACGGTGACTGACCATCATTGATGACCCTACTGTGACTGTTTGCATGGTGACTGACCATCATTGATGACCCTAGTGTGACTGATTGTATGGTGACTGACCATCATTGATGACCCTATTGTGACTGCAAGGTGACTGACCATCATTGATGACCCTACTGTGACTGCACTGTGACAGACCATCATTGATGACCCTACTGTAGCTGATTGTATGGTGACTGACCATCATTGATGACCCTACTATGACTTTGATTGCATGGTGACTGATCATCATTGATTTACCCTACTGTGACTGATTGTACGGTGACTGACCATCATTGATGACCCTACTATGACTGCATGGTGACTGACCATCATTGATGACCCTACTGTGACTGATTGCACGGTGACTGACCAGCATTGATGCCCCTACTGTGACTGCACTGTGACTGACCATCATTGATGACCCTACTGTGACTGATTGTATGGTGACTGACCATCATTGAAGACCCTATTGTGACTGATTGCACCTTCATTGATGACCCTACTGTGACTGTGATTGCAAGGTGACTTAGCCATCATTGATGACCCTACTGTGACTGCACGGTGACTGACCATCATTGATGACCCTATTGTGACTGATTGCATGGTGACTGACCATTATTGATTACCTACTGTGACTGCATGGTGACTGACCATCATTGATGACCCTACTGTGACAGATTGCACAGTGACTGACCATCATTAATGACCCTACTGTGACTGCATGGTGACTGACCATTATTGATGACCCTACTGTGACTGATCATCATTGATGACCCTACTGTGACTGCACGGCGACTGACAATCATTGATTTAACCTATTGTGACTGTGATTGCACAGTGACTGACCATCATTGATGACCCTACTATGACTGCACGGTGACTGACCTTCATTGATGACCCTACTGGGACTGTGATTGATTGTATGGTGACTGACCATCATTGATGACCCTACTGTGACTGCACTGTGACTGACCATCATTGATGACCCTACTTTGACTGCATGGTGACTGACCATCATTGATGACCCTTCTGTGACTGATTGCACGGTGACTGACCATCATTGACGACCCTACTGTGACTGATTGTATGGTGACTGACCATCATTGATGACCCTACTGTGACTGATTGCACGGTGACACCCTCATTGATGACCCTACTGTGACTGATTACACTGTGACTTACCATCATTGATGACCCTACTGTGATTGCATGGTGACTGACCATCTTTGAAGACCCTATTGTGACTGATTGCATCTTCATTGACGACCCTACTGTGACTGATTGCAAGGTGACTTAGTCATCATTGATGACCCTACTGTGACTGCACGGTGACTGACCATCATTGATGACCCTATTGTGACTGATTGCATGGTGACTGACCATTATTGATTACCCTACTGTGACTGCATGGTGACTGACCATCATTGATGACCCTACTGTGACTGATTGCACAGTGACTGACCATCATTGATGACCCTACTGTGACTGTGATTGTATGGTGACTGACCATCATTGATGACCGTACTGTGACTGCATGGTGACTGACCATCATTGATGACCCTACTGTGACTGATCATCATTGATGACCCTACTTTGACTGCACGGTGACTGACAATCATTGATTTAACCTATTGTGACTATGATTGCACAGTGACTGACCATCATTGATGACCCTACTATGACTGCATGGTGACTGACCATCATTGATGACCCTACTGGGACTGTGATTGATTGTATGGTGACTGACCATCATTGATGACCCTACTGTGACTGCACTGTGACTGACCATCATTGATGACCCTACTTTGACTGCATGGTGACTGACCATCATTGATGACCCTACTGTGACTGATTGTATGGTGACTGACCATCATTGATGACCCTACTGTGACTGATTGCACGATGACTGACCCTCATTGATGACCCTACTGAGACTGATTGCACTGTGACTTACCATCATTGATGACCCTACTGTGATTGTATGGTGACTGACCATCATTGATGACCCTACTGTGACTGATTGTATGGTGACAGACCATCACTGATGACCCTACTGGGACTGTGATTGCATGGTGACTGACTATCATTGATGACCCTACTGTGACTGACCATCATTGATGACCCTACTGTGACTGATTGCATGGTGAATGATCATTATTGTTGACGCTACTGTGACTGATTGCACGGTGACTGACCATGATTGATGATCCTACTGTGACTGCGCGGTGACTGACCATCATTGATGACCCTACTGTGACTGATTGTATGGTGACTGACCATCATTGATGACCCTACTGTGACTTTGATTGCATGGTGACTGATCATCATTGATGACCCTACTGTTACTGATTGTATGGTGACTGACCATCATTGATGATCCTACTGTGACTGATTACATGGTGACTGACCATCATTGATGACCCTACTGTGACTGATTACATGGTGACTGACCATCATTGATGACCCTACTGTAACTGTGACTGTATGATGACTGATCATCATTGATGACCCTACTGTGACTGTGACTGCATTGTGACTGACCATCATTGATGACACTTCTGTGACTGATTGTGTGGTGACTGACCATCATTGATGACCCTACTGTGACTGTGATTGAATGTATGGTGACTGACCATCATTGATGACCCTACTGTGACTGCACTGTGATTGATAACCCTACTGTGACTGTATGGTGACTGACCATCATTGATGACCCTTTTGTGACTGTGATTGCACGATGACTGACCATCATTGATGACCCTACTGTGACTGATTGTATGGTGACTGACCATCATTGATGACCATACTGGGACTGATTGCATGGTGACTGACTATCATTGATAACCCTACTTTGACTGTGATTGCATGGTGAATGACCATCTTTGATGATCCTACTGTGACTGCATGGTGACTGACTATCTTTGATGACCCGACTGTGACTGCACGGTGACTGACCATCATTGATGTCCCCACTGTGACTGATTGCATGGCTACTGATCATCATTGATGACCCGACTGTGACTGCACGGTGACTGACCATCATTGATGTCCCCACTGTGACTGATTGCACGGTGACTGACCATCATTGATGACCCTACTGTGACATTGTATGGTGACTGACCATCATTGATGACCCTACTGTGACTGATTGTATGGTGACTGACCATCATTGATGACCCTACTGTGACTGATTGCATGGTGACTGACCATCATTGATGACCCTACTGTGACTGCACGGGGACTGACCATCATTGATGACCCTATTGTGACTGCACTGTTACTGACCATCATTGATGACCCTACGGTGACTGTGATTGTATTGTGACTGACCATCATTGATGACCATACTGTGACTGCATGTTGATTGACCATCATTGATGACCCTACTGTGATTGCACGGTGACTGACCATGATTGATGACCCTACTGTGACTGACCATCATTGATGACCCTACTGTGATTGCACGATGACCGACCATCATTGATTACCCTACTGTGACTGCACTGTGACTGACCATCATTGATGACCCAACTGTGACTGCACGGTGACTGACCATCATTGATGACCCTTCTGTGACTGATTGCACGGTGACTGATCATTGATTTACCCTACTGTGACTGTTTGTACGGTGACAGACCATCATTGATGACCCTGTGAGTGGGATTGCATGGTGACTGACCATCATTGATGACCCTACTGTGACTGACTGCACTGTGAGTGACCATTATTGATGACCCTTCTCTGAATGTGATTGCATGGTGACTGACCATCATTGATGACCCTACTGTGACTGCATGTTGACTGATCATCATTGATGACCCTACTGTGATTGCACGGTGACTGAATGCACAGTGACTGACCATCATTGATGACCCTACTGTGACTGATTGTATGGTGACTGACCATCATTGATGACCCTATTGTGACTGCAAGGTGACTGACCATCATTGATGACCCTACTGTGACTGCACGGTGACTGATCATCATTGATGACCCTACTGTGACTGTGATTGCACGGTGACTGACCATCATTGATGACCCCACAGTGACGAATTGCATGGTGACTGACCATCATTGATGACCCTACTATGACTGCACGGTGACTGATCATCATTGATGACCCTACTGTGACTGTGATTGCACGGTGACTGACCATCATTGATGACCCTACTGTAGCTGATTGTATGGTGACTGACCATCATTGATGACCCTACTATGACTTTGATTGCATGGTGACTGATCATCATTGATTTACCCTACTGTGACTGATTGTACGGTGACTGACCATCATTGATGACCCTACTATGACTGCATGGTGACTGACCATCATTGATAACCCTACTGTGACTGATTGCACGGTCACTGACCATCATTGATAACCCTACTGTGACTGCACTGTGACTGACCATCATTGATGACCCTACTGTGACTGATTGTATGGTGACCGACCATCATTGATGACCCTACTGTGACTGATTGCATGGTGACTGACCATCATTGATGACCCTATTGTGACTGATTGCATGGTGACTGACCTTCATTGATGACCCTACTGTGATTGATTGCATGGTGACTTGACCATCATTGATGACCCTACTGTGACTGCACGGTGACTGACCATCATTGATGACCCTACTATGACTGATTGCACGGTGACTTAGCCATCATTGATGACCCTACTGTGACTGCACGGTGATTGACCATCATTGATGACCCTATTGTGACTGATTGCTTGGTGACTGACCATTATTGATTACCCTACTGTGACTGCATGGTGACTGATCATCATTGATGACCCTACTGTTACTGCACGGTGAATGACCATCATTGATGACCCTACTGTGACTGATTGCACGGTGACTTAACCATCATTGATGACCCTACTGTGACTGCACGGTGACTGACCATCATTGATGACCCTACTGTGACTGTTTGCATGGTGACTGACCATCATTGATGACCCTAGTGTGACTGCAAGGTGACTGACCATCATTGATGACCCTACTGTGACTGCACTGTGACAGACCATCATTGATGACCCTACTGTGTCTGATTGTATGGTGACTGATCATCATTGATGACCCTACTGTGACTGTGATTGCACGGTGACTGACCATCATTGATGACCCTACTGTAGCTGATTGTATGGTGACTGACCATCATTGATGACCCTACTATGACTTTGATTGCATGGTGACTGATCATCATTGATTTACCCTACTGTGACTGATTGTACGGTGACTGACCATCATTGATGACCCTACTATGACTGCATGGTGACTGACCATCATTGATGACCCTACTGTGACTGATTGCACGGTGACTGACCAGCATTGATGCCCCTACTGTGACTGCACTGTGACTGACCATCATTGATGACCCTACTGTGACTGATTGTATGGTGACTGACCATCATTGAAGACCCTATTGTGACTGATTGCACCTTCATTGATGACCCTACTGTGACTGTGATTGCAAGGTGACTTAGCCATCATTGATGACCCTACTGTGACTGCACGGTGACTGACCATCATTGATGACCCTATTGTGACTGATTGCATGGTGACTGACCATTATTGATTACCTACTGTGACTGCATGGTGACTGACCATCATTGATGACCCTACTGTGACAGATTGCACAGTGACTGACCATCATTGATGACCCTACTGTGACTGTGATTGTATGGTGACTGACCATCATTGATGACCCTACTGTGACTGCATGGTGACTGACCATCATTGATGACCCTACTGTGACTGATCATCATTGATGACCCTACTGTGACTGCACGGCGACTGACAATCATTGATTTAACCTATTGTGACTGTGATTGCACAGTGACTGACCATCATTGATGACCCTACTATGACTGCACGGTGACTGACCTTCATTGATGACCCTACTGGGACTGTGACTGATTGTATGGTGACTGACCATCATTGATGACCATACTGGGACTGATTGCATGGTGACTGACTATCATTGATAACCCTACTTTGACTGTGATTGCATGGTGAATGACCATCTTTGATGATCCTACTGTGACTGCATGGTGACTGACTATCTTTGATGACCCGACTGTGACTGCACGGTGACTGACCATCATTGATGTCCCCACTGTGACTGATTGCATGGCTACTGATCATCATTGATGACCCGACTGTGACTGCACGGTGACTGACCATCATTGATGTCCCCACTGTGACTGATTGCACGGTGACTGACCATCATTGATGACCCTACTGTGACATTGTATGGTGACTGACCATCATTGATGACCCTACTGTGACTGATTGTATGGTGACTGACCATCATTGATGACCCTACTGTGACTGATTGCATGGTGACTGACCATCATTGATGACCCTACTGTGACTGCACGGGGACTGACCATCATTGATGACCCTATTGTGACTGCACTGTTACTGACCATCATTGATGACCCTACGGTGACTGTGATTGTATTGTGACTGACCATCATTGATGACCATACTGTGACTGCATGTTGATTGACCATCATTGATGACCCTACTGTGATTGCACGGTGACTGACCATGATTGATGACCCTACTGTGACTGACCATCATTGATGACCCTACTGTGATTGCACGATGACCGACCATCATTGATTACCCTACTGTGACTGCACTGTGACTGACCATCATTGATGACCCAACTGTGACTGCACGGTGACTGACCATCATTGATGACCCTTCTGTGACTGATTGCACGGTGACTGATCATTGATTTACCCTACTGTGACTGTTTGTACGGTGACAGACCATCATTGATGACCCTGTGAGTGGGATTGCATGGTGACTGACCATCATTGATGACCCTACTGTGACTGACTGCACTGTGAGTGACCATTATTGATGACCCTTCTCTGAATGTGATTGCATGGTGACTGACCATCATTGATGACCCTACTGTGACTGCATGTTGACTGATCATCATTGATGACCCTACTGTGATTGCACGGTGACTGAATGCACAGTGACTGACCATCATTGATGACCCTACTGTGACTGATTGTATGGTGACTGACCATCATTGATGACCCTATTGTGACTGCAAGGTGACTGACCATCATTGATGACCCTACTGTGACTGCACGGTGACTGATCATCATTGATGACCCTACTGTGACTGTGATTGCACGGTGACTGACCATCATTGATGACCCCACAGTGACGAATTGCATGGTGACTGACCATCATTGATGACCCTACTATGACTGCACGGTGACTGATCATCATTGATGACCCTACTGTGACTGTGATTGCACGGTGACTGACCATCATTGATGACCCTACTGTAGCTGATTGTATGGTGACTGACCATCATTGATGACCCTACTATGACTTTGATTGCATGGTGACTGATCATCATTGATTTACCCTACTGTGACTGATTGTACGGTGACTGACCATCATTGATGACCCTACTATGACTGCATGGTGACTGACCATCATTGATAACCCTACTGTGACTGATTGCACGGTCACTGACCATCATTGATAACCCTACTGTGACTGCACTGTGACTGACCATCATTGATGACCCTACTGTGACTGATTGTATGGTGACCGACCATCATTGATGACCCTACTGTGACTGATTGCATGGTGACTGACCATCATTGATGACCCTATTGTGACTGATTGCATGGTGACTGACCTTCATTGATGACCCTACTGTGATTGATTGCATGGTGACTTGACCATCATTGATGACCCTACTGTGACTGCACGGTGACTGACCATCATTGATGACCCTACTATGACTGATTGCACGGTGACTTAGCCATCATTGATGACCCTACTGTGACTGCACGGTGATTGACCATCATTGATGACCCTATTGTGACTGATTGCTTGGTGACTGACCATTATTGATTACCCTACTGTGACTGCATGGTGACTGATCATCATTGATGACCCTACTGTTACTGCACGGTGACTGACCATCATTGATGACCCTACTGTGACTGATTGCACGGTGACTTAACCATCATTGATGACCCTACTGTGACTGCACGGTGACTGACCATCATTGATGACCCTACTGTGACTGTTTGCATGGTGACTGACCATCATTGATGACCCTAGTGTGACTGCAAGGTGACTGACCATCATTGATGACCCTACTGTGACTGCACTGTGACAGACCATCATTGATGACCCTACTGTGTCTGATTGTATGGTGACTGATCATCATTGATGACCCTACTGTGACTGTGATTGCACGGTGACTGACCATCATTGATGACCCTACTGTAGCTGATTGTATGGTGACTGACCATCATTGATGACCCTACTATGACTTTGATTGCATGGTGACTGATCATCATTGATTTACCCTACTGTGACTGATTGTACGGTGACTGACCATCATTGATGACCCTACTATGACTGCATGGTGACTGACCATCATTGATGACCCTACTGTGACTGATTGCACGGTGACTGACCAGCATTGATGCCCCTACTGTGACTGCACTGTGACTGACCATCATTGATGACCCTACTGTGACTGATTGTATGGTGACTGACCATCATTGAAGACCCTATTGTGACTGATTGCACCTTCATTGATGACCCTACTGTGACTGTGATTGCAAGGTGACTTAGCCATCATTGATGACCCTACTGTGACTGCACGGTGACTGACCATCATTGATGACCCTATTGTGACTGATTGCATGGTGACTGACCATTATTGATTACCTACTGTGACTGCATGGTGACTGACCATCATTGATGACCCTACTGTGACAGATTGCACAGTGACTGACCATCATTGATGACCCTACTGTGACTGTGATTGTATGGTGACTGACCATCATTGATGACCCTACTGTGACTGCATGGTGACTGACCATCATTGATGACCCTACTGTGACTGATCATCATTGATGACCCTACTGTGACTGCACGGCGACTGACAATCATTGATTTAACCTATTGTGACTGTGATTGCACAGTGACTGACCATCATTGATGACCCTACTATGACTGCACGGTGACTGACCTTCATTGATGACCCTACTGGGACTGTGATTGATTGTATGGTGACTGACCATCATTGATGACCCTACTGTGACTGCACTGTGACTGACCATCATTGATGACCCTACTTTGACTGCATGGTGACTGACCATCATTGATGACCCTTCTGTGACTGTGATTGCACGGTGACTGACCATCATTGACGACCCTACTGTGACTGATTGTATGGTGACTGACCATCATTGATGACCCTACTGTGACTGATTGCACGGTGACACCCTCATTGATGACCCTACTGTGACTGATTGCACTGTGACTTACCATCATTGATGACCCTACTGTGATTGCATGGTGACTGACCATCATTGAAGACCCTATTGTGACTGATTGCATATTCATTGACGACCCTACTGTGACTGATTGCAAGGTGACTTAGTCATCATTGATGACCCTACTGTGACTGCACGGTGACTGACCATCATTGATGACCCTATTGTGACTGATTGCATGGTGACTGACCATTATTGATTACCCTACTGTGACTGCATGGTGACTGACCATCAGTGATGACCCTACTGTGACTGATTGCACAGTGACTGACCATCATTGATGACCCTACTGTGACTGTGATTGTATGGTGACTGACCATCATTGATGACCGTACTGTGACTGCATGGTGACTGACCATCATTGATGACCCTACTGTGACTGATCATCATTGATGACCCTACTTTGACTGCACGGTGACTGACAATCATTGATTTAACCTATTGTGACTGATTGCACAGTGACTGACCATCATTGATGACCCTACTATGACTGCATGGTGACTGACCATCATTGATGACCCTACTGGGACTGTGATTGATTGTATGGTGACTGACCATCATTGATGACCCTACTGTGACTGCACTGTGACTGACCATCATTGATGACCCTACTTTGACTGCATGGTGACTGACCATCATTGATGACCCTACTGTGACTGATTGTATGGTGACTGACCATCATTGATGACCCTACTGTGACTGATTGCACGATGACTGACCCTCATTGATGACCCTACTGAGACTGATTGCACTGTGACTTACCATCATTGATGACCCTACTGTGATTGTATGGTGACTGACCATCATTGATGACCCTACTGTGACTGTTTGTATGGTGACTGACCATCATTGATGACCCTACTGGGACTGTGATTGCATGGTGACTGACTATCATTGATGACCCTACTGTGACTGACCATCATTGATGACCCTACTGTGACTGATTGCATGGTGACTGATCATTATTGATGACCCTACTGTGACTGATTGCACGGTGACTGACCATGATTGATGATCCTACTGTGACTGCACGGTGACTGACCATCATTGATGACCCTACTGTGACTGATTGTATGGTGACTGACCATCATTGATGACCCGATTGTGACTTTGATTGCATGGTGACTGATCATCATTGATGACCCTACTGTTACTGATTGTATGGTGACTGACCATCATTGATGATCCTACTGTGACTGATTACATGGTGACTGACCATCATTGATGACCCTACTGTGACTGATTACATGGTGACTGACCATCATTGATGACCCTACTGTAACTGATTGTATGGTGACTGATCATCATTGATGACCCTATTGTGACTGATTGCATGATGACTGATCATCATTGATGACCCTACTGTGACTGTGACTGCATTGTGACTGACCATCATTGATGACACTTCTGTGACTGATTGTGTGGTGACTGACCATCATTGATGACCCTACTGGGACTGTGATTGAATGTATGGTGACTGACCATCATTGATGACCCTACTGTGACTGCACTGTGATTGATAACCCTACTGTGACTGTATGGTGACTGACCATCATTGATGACCCTTCTGTGACTGTGATTGCACGATGACTGACCATCATTGATGACCCTACTGTGACTGATTGTATGGTGACTGACCATCATTGATGACCATACTGGGACTGATTGCATGGTGACTGACTATCATTGATGACCCTACTGTGACTGATTGCACAGTGACTGACCATCATTGATGACCCTACTTTGACTGTGATTGCATGGTGACTGACCATCTTTGATGATCCTACTGTGACTGCATGGTGACTGACTATCTTTGATGACTCGACTGTGACTGCACGGTGACTGACCATCATTGATGTCCCCACTGTGACTGATTGCATGGCTACTGATCATCATTGATGACCCTACTGTGACTGATTGTATGGTGACTGACCATTATTGATGACCCTACTGTGACTGCACGGTGACTGTCCATCATTGATGACCCTACTGTGACTGACCATCATTGATGACCCTACTGTGACTGCACGGTGACTGACCATCATTGATGACCCTACTGTGACTGTTTGCATGGTGACTGACCATCATTGATGACCCTAGTGTGACTGCAAGGTGACTGACCATCATTGATGACCCTACTGTGACTGCACTGTGACAGACCATCATTGATGACCCTACTGTGTCTGATTGTATGGTGACTGATCATCATTGATGACCCTACTGTGACTGTGATTGCACGGTGACTGACCATCATTGATGACCCTACTGTAGCTGATTGTATGGTGACTGACCATCATTGATGACCCTACTATGACTTTGATTGCATGGTGACTGATCATCATTGATTTACCCTACTGTGACTGATTGTACGGTGACTGACCATCATTGATGACCCTACTATGACTGCATGGTGACTGACCATCATTGATGACCCTACTGTGACTGATTGCACGGTGACTGACCAGCATTGATGCCCCTACTGTGACTGCACTGTGACTGACCATCATTGATGACCCTACTGTGACTGATTGTATGGTGACTGACCATCATTGAAGACCCTATTGTGACTGATTGCACCTTCATTGATGACCCTACTGTGACTGTGATTGCAAGGTGACTTAGCCATCATTGATGACCCTACTGTGACTGCACGGTGACTGACCATCATTGATGACCCTATTGTGACTGATTGCATGGTGACTGACCATTATTGATTACCTACTGTGACTGCATGGTGACTGACCATCATTGATGACCCTACTGTGACAGATTGCACAGTGACTGACCATCATTGATGACCCTACTGTGACTGTGATTGTATGGTGACTGACCATCATTGATGACCCTACTGTGACTGCATGGTGACTGACCATCATTGATGACCCTACTGTGACTGATCATCATTGATGACCCTACTGTGACTGCACGGCGACTGACAATCATTGATTTAACCTATTGTGACTGTGATTGCACAGTGACTGACCATCATTGATGACCCTACTATGACTGCACGGTGACTGACCTTCATTGATGACCCTACTGGGACTGTGATTGATTGTATGGTGACTGACCATCATTGATGACCCTACTGTGACTGCACTGTGACTGACCATCATTGATGACCCTACTTTGACTGCATGGTGACTGACCATCATTGATGACCCTTCTGTGACTGTGATTGCACGGTGACTGACCATCATTGACGACCCTACTGTGACTGATTGTATGGTGACTGACCATCATTGATGACCCTACTGTGACTGATTGCACGGTGACACCCTCATTGATGACCCTACTGTGACTGATTGCACTGTGACTTACCATCATTGATGACCCTACTGTGATTGCATGGTGACTGACCATCATTGAAGACCCTATTGTGACTGATTGCATATTCATTGACGACCCTACTGTGACTGATTGCAAGGTGACTTAGTCATCATTGATGACCCTACTGTGACTGCACGGTGACTGACCATCATTGATGACCCTATTGTGACTGATTGCATGGTGACTGACCATTATTGATTACCCTACTGTGACTGCATGGTGACTGACCATCAGTGATGACCCTACTGTGACTGATTGCACAGTGACTGACCATCATTGATGACCCTACTGTGACTGTGATTGTATGGTGACTGACCATCATTGATGACCGTACTGTGACTGCATGGTGACTGACCATCATTGATGACCCTACTGTGACTGATCATCATTGATGACCCTACTTTGACTGCACGGTGACTGACAATCATTGATTTAACCTATTGTGACTGATTGCACAGTGACTGACCATCATTGATGACCCTACTATGACTGCATGGTGACTGACCATCATTGATGACCCTACTGGGACTGTGATTGATTGTATGGTGACTGACCATCATTGATGACCCTACTGTGACTGCACTGTGACTGACCATCATTGATGACCCTACTTTGACTGCATGGTGACTGACCATCATTGATGACCCTACTGTGACTGATTGTATGGTGACTGACCATCATTGATGACCCTACTGTGACTGATTGCACGATGACTGACCCTCATTGATGACCCTACTGAGACTGATTGCACTGTGACTTACCATCATTGATGACCCTACTGTGATTGTATGGTGACTGACCATCATTGATGACCCTACTGTGACTGTTTGTATGGTGACTGACCATCATTGATGACCCTACTGGGACTGTGATTGCATGGTGACTGACTATCATTGATGACCCTACTGTGACTGACCATCATTGATGACCCTACTGTGACTGATTGCATGGTGACTGATCATTATTGATGACCCTACTGTGACTGATTGCACGGTGACTGACCATGATTGATGATCCTACTGTGACTGCACGGTGACTGACCATCATTGATGACCCTACTGTGACTGATTGTATGGTGACTGACCATCATTGATGACCCGATTGTGACTTTGATTGCATGGTGACTGATCATCATTGATGACCCTACTGTTACTGATTGTATGGTGACTGACCATCATTGATGATCCTACTGTGACTGATTACATGGTGACTGACCATCATTGATGACCCTACTGTGACTGATTACATGGTGACTGACCATCATTGATGACCCTACTGTAACTGATTGTATGGTGACTGATCATCATTGATGACCCTATTGTGACTGATTGCATGATGACTGATCATCATTGATGACCCTACTGTGACTGTGACTGCATTGTGACTGACCATCATTGATGACACTTCTGTGACTGATTGTGTGGTGACTGACCATCATTGATGACCCTACTGGGACTGTGATTGAATGTATGGTGACTGACCATCATTGATGACCCTACTGTGACTGCACTGTGATTGATAACCCTACTGTGACTGTATGGTGACTGACCATCATTGATGACCCTTCTGTGACTGTGATTGCACGATGACTGACCATCATTGATGACCCTACTGTGACTGATTGTATGGTGACTGACCATCATTGATGACCATACTGGGACTGATTGCATGGTGACTGACTATCATTGATGACCCTACTGTGACTGATTGCACAGTGACTGACCATCATTGATGACCCTACTTTGACTGTGATTGCATGGTGACTGACCATCTTTGATGATCCTACTGTGACTGCATGGTGACTGACTATCTTTGATGACTCGACTGTGACTGCACGGTGACTGACCATCATTGATGTCCCCACTGTGACTGATTGCATGGCTACTGATCATCATTGATGACCCTACTGTGACTGATTGTATGGTGACTGACCATTATTGATGACCCTACTGTGACTGCACGGTGACTGTCCATCATTGATGACCCTACTGTGACTGACCATCATTGATGACCCTACTGTGACTGTGATTGTATGGTGACTGACCATCATTGATGACCCTATTGTGACTGCAAGGTGACTGACCATCATTGATGACCCTACTGTGACTGCACGGTGACAGACCATCATTGATGACCATACTGTGACTGATTGTATGGTAACTGATCATCATTGATGACCCTACTGTGACTGATTGCATGGTGACTGATCATCATTGATGACCCTGTGACTGACCATCATTGATGGTTGTATGGTGACTGACCATTATTGATGACCCTACTGTGACTGATTGCACTGTGACTTACCATCTTTGATGACCCTACTGTGATTGTATGTTGACTGACCATCATTGATGACCCTACTGTGACTGTTTGTATGGTGACTGACCATCATTGATGACCCTACAGGGACTGTGATTGCATGGTGACTGACTATCATTGATGACCCTACTGTGACTGACCATCATTGATGACCCTACTGTGACTGATTGCATGGTGACTGATCATTATTGATGACCCTACTGTGACTGATTGCACGGTGACTGACCATGATTGATGATCCTACTGTGACTGCACGGTGACTGACCATCATTGATGACCCTACTGTGACTGATTTTATGGTGACTGACCATCATTGATGACCGTACTGTGACTTTGATTGCATGGTGACTGATCATCATTGATGACCCTACTGTTGCTGATTGTATGGTGACTGACCATCATTGATGATCCTACTGTGACTGATTACATGGTGACTGACCATCATTGATGACCCTACTGTGACTGATTACATGGTGACTGACCATCATTGATGACCCTACTGTAACTGTGAATGTATGTTGACTGATCATCATTGATGACCCTATTGTGACTGATTGCATGATGACTGATCATCATTGATGACCCTACTGTGACTGTGACTGCATTGTGACTGACCATCATTGATGACACTTCTGTGACTGATTGTATGGTGACTGACCATCATTGATGACCCTACTGGGACTGTGATTGAATGTATGGTGACTGACCATCATTGATGACCCTACTGTGACTGCACTGTGATTGATAACCCTACTGTGACTGCATGGTGACTGACCATCATTGATGACCCTTCTCTGACTGATTGCACGGTGACTGACCATCATTGATGACCCTACGGTGACTGACCATCATTGATGACCCTACTGTGACTGTGATTGCACGGTGACTGACCATCATTATGACCCTACTGTGACTGATTTAACTGTGACTTACCATCATTGATGACCCTACTGTGATTGTGATTGTATGGTGACTGACCATCATTGATGACCCTACTGTGACTGATTGTATGGTGACTGACCATCATTGATGACCCTACTGGGACTGATTGCATGGTGACTGACTATCATTGATGACCCTACTGTGACTGATTGCACAGTGACTGACCATCATTGATGACCCTACTTTGACTGTGATTGCATGGTGACTGACCATCTTTGATGATCCTACTGTGACTGCATGGTGACTGACTTTCTTTGATGACCCTACTGTGACTGCACGGTGACTGACCATCATTGATGTCCCTACTGTGACTGATTGCATGGCTACTGATCATCATTGATGACCCTACTGTGACTGATTGCATGATGACTGATCATCATTGATGACCCTACTGTGACTGTGACTGCATTGTGACTGACCATCATTGATGACACTTCTGTGACTGATTGTATGGTGACTGACCATCATTGATGACCCTACTGGGACTGTGATTGAATGTATGGTGACTGACCATCATTGATGACCCTACTGTGACTGCACTGTGATTGATAACCCTACTGTGACTGCATGGTGACTGACCATCATTGATGACCCTTCTGTGACTGTGATTGCACGGTGACTGACCATCATTGATGACCCTACTGTGACTGATTGTATGGTGACTGACCATCATTGATGACCATACTGGGACTGATTGCATGGTGACTGACTATCATTGATGACCCTACTGTGACTGATTGCACAATGACAGACCATCATTGATGACCCTACTTTGACTGTGATTGCATGGTGACTGACCATCTTTGATGATCCTACTGTGACTGCATGGTGACTGACTATCTTTGATGACCCTACTGTGACTGCACGGTGACTGACCATCATTGATGTCCCCACTGTGACTGATTGCATGGTTACTGATCATCATTGATGACCCTACTGTGACTGATTGCATGGTGACTGATCATCATTGATGACCCTACTGTGACTGTGATTGCATGGTGACTGATCATCATTGATGACCCTACTGTGACCACTGTGACTGACCATCATTGATGATTGTATGGTGACTGACCATTATTGATGACCCTACTGTGACTGATTGCACTGTGACTTACCATCTTTGATGACCCTACTGTGATTGTATGGTGACTGACTATCATTGATGACCCTACTGTGACTTTGTATGGTGACTGACCATCATTGATGACCCTACAGGGACTGTGATTGCATGGTGACTGACTATCATTGACCCTACTGTGACTGACCATCATTGATGACCCTACTGTGACTGATTGCATGGTGACTGATCATTATTGATGACCCTACTGTGACTGATTGCACGGTGACTGACCATGATTGATGATCCTACTGTGATTGTATGGTGACTGACCATCATTGATGACCCTACTGTGACTGATTGTATGGTGACTGACCATCATTGATGACCCTACTGGGACTGATTGCATGGTGACTGACTATCATTGATGACCCTACTGTGACTGATTGCACAGTGACTGACCATCATTGATGACCCTACTTTGACTGTGATTGCATGGTGACTGACCATCTTTGATGATCCTACTGTGACTGCATGGTGACTGACTTTCTTTGATGACCCTACTGTGACTGCACGGTGACTGACCATCATTGATGTCCCTACTGTGACTGATTGCATGGGTACTGATCATCATTGATGACCCTACTGTGACTGATTGCATGATGACTGATCATCATTGATGACCCTACTGTGACTGTGACTGCATTGTGACTGACCATCATTGATGACACTTCTGTGACTGATTGTATGGTGACTGACCATCATTGATGACCCTACTGGGACTGTGATTGAATGTATGGTGACTGACCATCATTGATGACCCTACTGTGACTGCACTGTGATTGATAACCCTACTGTGACTGCATGGTGACTGACCATCATTGATGACCCTTCTGTGACTGTGATTGCACGGTGACTGACCATCATTGATGACCCTACTGTGACTGATTGTATGGTGACTGACCATCATTGATGACCATACTGGGACTGATTGCATGGTGACTGACTATCATTGATGACCCTACTGTGACTGATTGCACAGTGACTGACCATCATTGATGACCCTACTTTGACTGTGATTGCATGGTGACACCATCTTTGATGATCCTACTGTGACTGCATGGTGACTGACTATCTTTGATGACCCTACTGTGACTGCACGGTGACTGACCATCATTGATAACCCCACTGTGACTGATTGCATGGTTACTGACCATCATTGATGACCCTACTGTGACTGATTACATGGTGACTGACCATCATTGATGACCCTACTGTTACTGTGAATGTATGTTGACTGATCATCATTGATGACCCTATTGTGACTGATTGCATGATGACTGATCATCATTGATGACCCTACTGTGACAGTGACTGCATTGTGACTGACCATCATTGATGACACTTCTGTGACTGATTGTATGGTGACTGACCATCATTGATGACCCTACTGGGACTGTGATTGAATGTATGGTGACTGACCATCATTGATGGCCCTACTGTGACTGCACTGTGATTGATAACGCTACTGTGACTGCATGGTGACTGACCATCATTGATGACCCTTCTCTGACTGATTGCACGGTGACTGACCATCATTGATGACCCTACTGTGACTGATTGTATGGTGACTGACCATCATTGATGACCCTACTGTGACTGTGATTGCACGGTGACTGACCATCATTATGACCCTACTGTGACTGATTGCACTGTGACTGACCATCATTGATGACCATACTGTGATTGTGATTGTATGGTGACTGACCATCATTGATGACCCTACTGGGACTGATTGCATGGTGACTGACTATCATTGATGACCCTACTGTGACTGATTGCACAGTGACTGACCATCATTGATGACCCTACTTTGACTGTGATTGCATGGTGACTGACCATCTTTGATGATCCTACTGTGACTGCATGGTGACTGACTTTCTTTGATGACCCTACTGTGACTGCACGGTGACTGACCATCATTGATGTCCCTACTGTGACTGATTGCATGGCTACTGATCATCATTGATGACCCTACTGTGACTGATTGCATGATGACTGATCATCATTGATGACCCTGCTGTGACTGTGACTGCATTGTGACTGACCATCATTGATGACACTTCTGTGACTGATTGTATGGTGACTGACCATCATTGATGACCCTACTGGGACTGTGATTGAATGTATGGTGACTGACCATCATTGATGACCCTACTGTGACTGCACTGTGATTGATAACCCTACTGTGACTGCATGGTGACTGACCATCATTGATGACCCTTCTGTGACTGTGATTGCACGGTGACTGACCATCATTGATGACCCTACTGTGACTGATTGTATGGTGACTGACCATCATTGATGACCATACTGGGACTGATTGCATGGTGACTGACTATCATTGATGACCCTACTGTGACTGATTGCACAGTGACTGACCATCATTGATGACCCTACTTTGACTGATTGCATGGTGACTGACCATCTTTGATGATCCTACTGTGACTGCATGGTGACTGACTATCTTTGATGACCCTACTGTGACTGCACGGTGACTGACCATCATTGATAACCCCACTGTGACTGATTGCATGGTTACTGATCATCATTGATGACCCTACTGTGACTGATTGTATGGTGACTGACCATCATTGATGACCCTATTGTGACTGCAAGGTGACTGACCATCATTGATGACCCTACTGTGACTGCACGGTGACAGACCATCATTGATGACCCTACTGTGACTGATTGTATGGTGACTGATCATCATTGATGACCCTACTGTGACTGATTGCACGGTGACTGATCATCATTGATGACCGTACTGTGACCACTGTGACTGACCATCATTGATGATTGTATGGTGACTGACCATTATTGATGACCCTACTGTGACTGATTGCACTGTGACTTACCATCATTGATGACCCTACTGTGATTGTATGGTGACTGACCATCATTGATGACCCTACTGTGACTGTTTGTATGGTGACTGACCATCATTGATGACCCTACTGGGACTGTGATTGCATGGTGACTGACTATCATTGATGACCCTACTGTGACTGACCATCATTGATGACCCTACTGTGACTGATTGCATGGTGACTGATCATTATTGATGACCCTACTGTGACTGATTGCACGGTGACTGACCATGATTGATGATCCTACTGTGACTGCACGGTGACTAACCATCATTGATGACCCTACTGTGACTGATTGTATGGTGACTGACCATCATTGATGACCCTACTGTGACTTTGATTGCATGATGACTGATCATCATTGATGACCCTACTGTTACTGATTGTATAGTGACTGACCATCATTGATAATCCTACTGTGACTGATTACATGGTGACTGACCATCATTGATGACCCTACTGTGACTGATTACATGGTGACAGACCATCATTGATGACCCTACTGTAACAGTGATTGTATGGTGACTGATCATCATTGATGACCCTATTGTGACTGATTGCATGATGACTGATCATCATTGATGACCCTACTGTGACTGTGACTTCATTGTGACTGACCATCATTGATGACACTTCTGTGACTGATTGTATGGTGACTGACCATCATTGATGACCCTACTGGGACTGTGATTGAATGTATGGTGACTGACCATCATTGATGACCCTACTGTGACTGCACTGTGATTGATAACCCTACTGTGACTGCATGGTGACTGACCATCATTGAAGACCCTTCTGTGACTGTGATTGCACGGTGACTGACCATCATTGATGACCCTACTGTGACTGATTGTATGGTGACTGACCATCATTGATGACCCTACTGTGACTGATTGGACGGTGACTGACCATCATTATGACCCTACTGTGACTGATTGCACTGTGACTTACCATCATTGATGACCCTACTGTGATTGTGATTGTATGGTGACTGACAATCATTGATGACCCTACTGTGACTGATTGTATGGTGACTGACCATCATTGATGACCCTACTGGGACTGATTGCATGGTGACTGACTATCATTGATGACCCTACTGTGACTGATTGCACAGTGACTGAACATCATTGATGACCGTACTTTGACTCTGATTGCATGGTGACTGACCATCTTTGATGATCCTACTGTGACTGCATGGTGACTGACTATCTTTGATGACCGTACTGTGACTGCACGGTGACTGACCATCATTGATGTCCCCACTGTGACTGATTGCATGGCTACTGATCATCATTGATGACCCTACTGTGACTGATTGTATGGTGACTGACCATTATTGATGACCCTACTGTGACTGCACGGTGACTGACCATCATTGATGACCCTACTGTGACTGTGATTGTATGGTGACTGACCATCATTGATGACCCTATTGTGACTGCAAGGTGACTCACCATCATTGATGACCCTACTGTGACTGCACGGTGACAGACCATCATTGATGACCCTACTGTGACTGATTGTATGGTGACTGATCATCATTGATGACCCTACTGTGACTGTGATTGCATGGTGACTGATCATCATTGATGACCCTACTGTGACTGATTGTATGGTGACTGACCATCATTGATGACCCTACTGTGACTGTGATTGCACGGTGACTGACCATCATTATGACCCTACTGTGACTGATTGCACTGTGACTTACCATCATTGATGACCCTACTGTGATTGTGATTGTATGGTGACTGACCATCATTGATGACCCTACTGGGACTGATTGCATGGTGACTGACTATCATTGATGACCCTACTGTGACTGATTGCACAGTGACTGACCATCATTGATGACCCTACTTTGACTGTGATTGCATGGTGACTGACCATCTTTGATGATCCTACTGTGACTGCATGGTGACTGACTTTCTTTGATGACCCTACTGTGACTGCACGGTGACTGACCATCATTGATGTCCCTACTGTGACTGATTGCATGGCTGCTGATCATCATTGATGACCCTACTGTGACTGATTGCATGATGACTGATCATCATTGATGACCCTACTGTGACTGTGACTGCATTGTGACTGACCATCATTGATGACACTTCTGTGACTGATTGTATGGTGACTGACCATCATTGATGACCCTACTGGGACTGTGATTGAATGTATGGTGACTGACCATCATTGATGACCCTACTGTGACTACACTGTGATTGATAACCCTACTGTGACTGCATGGTGACTGACCATCATTGATGACCCTTCTGTGACTGTGATTGCACGGTGACTGACCATCATTGATGACCCTACTGTGACTGATTGTATGGTGACTGACCATCATTGATGACCATACTGGGACTGATTGCATGGTGACTGACTATCATTGATGACCCTACTGTGACTGATTGCACAGTGACTGACCATCATTGATGACCCTACTTTGACTGATTGCATGGTGACTGACCATCTTTGATGATCCTACTGTGACTGCATGGTGACTGACTATCTTTGATGACCCTACTGTGACTCCATCATTGATGACCCTACTGTGACTGTGATTGTATGGTGACTGACCATCATTGATGACCCTATTGTGACTGCAAGGTGACTGACCATCATTGATGACCCTACTGTGACTGCACGGTGACAGACCATCATTGATGACCCTACTGTGACTGATTGTATGGTGACTGATCATCATTGATGACCCTACTGTGACTGATTGCACGGTGACTGATCATCATTGATGACCGTACTGTGACCACTGTGACTGACCATCATTGATGATTGTATGGTGACTGACCATTATTGATGACCCTACTGTGACTGATTGCACTGTGACTTACCATCATTGATGACCCTACTGTGATTGTATGGTGACTGACTATCATTGATGACCCTACTGTGACTGTTTGTATGGTGACCGACCATCATTGATGACCCTACTGGGACTGATTGCATGGTGAATGACCATGATTGATGATCCTACTGTGACTGCACGGTGACTAACCATCATTGATGACCCTACTGTGACTGATTGTATGGTGACTGACCATCATTGATGACCCTACTGTGACTTTGATTGCATGGTGACTGATCATCATTGATGACCCTACTGTTACTGATTGTATGGTGACTGACCATCATTGATAATCCTACTGTGACTGATTACATGGTGACTGACCATCATTGATGACCCTACTGTGACTGATTACATGGTGACTGACCATCATTGATGACCCTACTGTAACAGTGATTGTATGGTGACTGATCATCATTGATGACCCTATTGTGACTGATTGCATGATGACTGATCATCATTGATGACCCTACTGTGACTGTGACTTCATTGTGACTGACCATCATTGATGACACTTCTGTGACTGATTGTATGGTGACTGACCATCATTGATGACCCTACTGGGACTGATTGAATGTATGGTGACTGACCATCATTGATGACCCTACTGTGACTGCACTGTGATTGATAACCCTACTGTGACTGCATGGTGACTGACCATCATTGATGACCCTTCTGTGACTGTGATTGCACGGTGACTGACCATCATTGATGACCCTACTGTGACTGATTGTATGGTGACTGACCATCATTGATGACCCTACTGTGACTGTGATTGGACGGTGACTGACCATCATTATGACCCTACTGTGACTGATTGCACTGTGACTTACCATCATTCATGACCCTACTGTGATTGTGATTGTATGGTGACGGACAATCATTGATGACCCTACTGTGACTGATTGTATGGTGACTGACCATCATTGATGACCCTACTGGGACTGATTGCATGGTGACTGACTATCATTGATGACCCTACTGTGACTGATTGCACAGTGACTGAACATCATTGATGACCGTACTTGGACTGTGATTGCATGGTGACTGACCATCTTTGATGATCCTACTGTGACTGCATGGTGACTGACTATCTTTGATGACCGTACTGTGACTGCACGGTGACCGACCATCATTGATGTCCCCACTGTGACTGATTGCATGGCTACTGATCATCATTGATGACCTTACTGTGACTGATTGTATGGTGACTGACCATTATTGATGACCCTACTGTGACTGCACGGTGACTGACCATCATTGATGACCCTACTGTGACTGACCATCATTGATGACCCTACTGTGACTGTGATTGTATGGTGACTGACCATCATTGATGACCCTATTGTGACTGCAAGGTGACTGACCATCATTGATGACCCTACTGTGACTGCACGGTGACAGACCATCATTGATGACCCTACTGTGACTGATTGTATGGTGACTGATCATCATTGATGACCCTACTGTGACTGATTGCATGGTGACTGATCATCATTGATGACCCTACTGTGACCACTGTGACTGACCATCATTGATGATTGTATGGTGACTGACCATTATTGATGACCCTACTGTGACTGATTGCACTGTGACTTACCATCTTTGATGACCCTACTGTGATTGTATGGTGACTGACCATCATTGATGACCCTACTGTGACTGTTTGTATGGTGACTGACCATCATTGATGACCCTACAGGGACTGTGATTGCATGGTGACTGACTATCATTGATGACCCTACTGTGACTGACCATCATTGATGACCCTACTGTGACTGATTGCATGGTGACTGATCATTATTGATGACCCTACTGTGACTGATTGCACGGTGACTGACCATGATTGATGATCCTACTGTGACTGCACGGTGACTGACCATCATTGATGACCCTACTGTGACTGATTGTATGGTGACTGACCATCATTGATGACCCTACTGTGACTTTGATTGCATGGTGACTGATCATCATTGATGACCCTACTGTTGCTGATTGTATGGTGACTGACCATCATTGATGATCCTACTGTGACTGATTACACGGTGACTGACCATCATTGATGACCCTACTGTGACTGATTACATGGTGACTGACCATCATTGATGACCCTACTGTAACTGTGAATGTATGTTGACTGATCATCATTGATGACCCTATTGTGACTGATTGCATGATGACTGATCATCATTGATGACCCTACTGTGACTGTGACTGCATTGTGACTGACCATCATTGATGACACTTCTGTGACTGATTGTATGGTGACTGACCATCATTGATGACCCTACTGGGACTGTGATTGAATGTATGGTGACTGACCATCATTGATGACCCTACTGTGACTGCACTGTGATTGATAACGCTACTGTGACTGCATGGTGACTGACCATCATTGATGACCCTACTTTGACTGATTGTATGGTGACTGACCATCATTGATGACCCTACTGGAACTGATTGCATCGTGACTGACTATCATTGATGACCCTACTGTGACTGATTGCACAGTGACTGACCATCATTGGTAACCCTACTTTGACTGTGATTGCATGGTGACTGACCATCTTTGATGATCCTACTGTGACTGCACGGTGACTGACCATCATTGATGTCCCTACTGTGACTGATTGCATGGCTACTGATCATCATTGATGACCCTACTGTGACTGATTGTATGGTGACTGACCATTATTGATGACCCTACTGTGACTGCACGGTGACCGACCATCATTGATGACCCTACTGTGACTGACCATCATTGATGACCCTACTGTGACTGTGATTGTATGGTGACTGACCATCATTGATGACCCTATTGTGACTGCAAGGTGACTGACCATCATTGATGACCCTATTGTGACTGCACGGTGACAGACCATCATTGATGACCCTACTGTGACTGATTGTATGGTGACTGATCATCATTGATGACCCTATTGTGACTGTGATTGCACGGTGACCGATCATCATTGATGACCCTACTCTGACCACTGTGACTGACCATCATTGATGATTGTATGGTGACTGACCATTATTGATGACCCTACTGTGACTGCACGGTGACTGATCATCATTGATGACCCTACTGTGGCTGATTGCATGGTGACTGATCATCATTGATGACCCTACTGTGACTGATTGCACGGTGAATGACCATGATTGATGATCCTACTGTGACTGCACGGTGACTGATCATCATTGATGACCCTACTGTGACTGATTGTATGGTGACTGACCATCATTGATGACCCTACTGTGACTTTGATTGCACAGTGACTGATCATCATTGATGACCCTACTGTTACTGATTGTATGGTGACTGACCATCATTGATGATCCTACTGTGACTGCACGGTAACTGACCATCATTGATGACCCTACTGTGACTGATTGCATTGTGACTGATCATCATTGATGACCCTACTGTGACTGTGATTGTATGGTGACTGACCATCATTGATGACACTTCTGTGACTGATTGCACATTGACTGACCATCATTGATGATCCTACTGTGACTGTGATTGCACGGTGACTGACCATCATTGATGATCCTACTGTGATTGCATGGTGACTGACCATCATTGATGACCCTACTGTGACTGCATGGTGACTGAACATCATTGATGATCCTACTGAGACTGTGATTGTATGGTGACTGACCATCATTGATGATCCTACTGTGACTTATTGCACGGTGACTGACCATCATTGATGACCCTATTGTGACTGATTGCATGGTGACTGACCTTCATTGATGACCCTACTGTGATTGATTGCACGGTGACTTGACCATCATTGATGACCCTACTGTGACTGCACGGTTACTGACCATCATTGATGACCCTACTATGACTGATTGCACGGTGACTTAACCATCATTGATGACCCTACTGTGACTGCACGGTGACTGACCATCATTGATGACCCTATTGTGACTGATTGCTTGGTGACTGACCATTATTGATTACCCTACTGTGACTGCATGGTGACTGATCATCATTGATGACCCTACTGTGACTGCACGGTGACTGACCATCATTGATGACCGTACTGTGACTGATTGCACGGTGACTTAACCATCATTGATGACGCTACTGTGACTGCACGGTGACTGACCATCATTGATGACCCTACTGTGACTGTTTGCATGGTGACTGACCATCATTGATGACCCTAGTGTGACTGATTGTATGGTGACTGACCATCATTGATGACCCTATTGTGACTGCAAGGTGACTGACCATCATTGATGACCCTAATGTGACTGCACTGTGACAGACCATCATTGATGACCCTACTGTGTCTGATTGTATGGTGACTGATCATCATTGATGACCCTACTGCGACTGTGATTGCACGGTGACTGACCATCATTGATGACCCTACTGTAGCTGATTGTATGGTGACTGACCATCATTGATGACCCTACTATGACTGATTGCATGGTGACTGATCATCATTGATTTACCCTACTGTGACTGATTGTACGGTGACTGACCATCATTGATGGCCCTACTATGACTGCATGGTGACTGACCATCACTGATGACTCTACTGTGACTGATTGCACGGTGACTGACCAGCATTGATGCCCCTACTGTGACTGCACTGTGACTGACCATCATTGATGACCCTACTGTGACTGATTGTATGGTGACTGACCATCATTGATGACCCTACTGTGACTGTGATTCCATGGTGACTGACCATCATTGAAGACCCTATTGTGACTAATTGCACCTTCATTGATGACCCTACTGTGACTGTGATTGCAAGGTGACTTAGCCATCATTGATGACCCTACTGTGACTGCACGGTGACTGACTATCATTGATGACCGTATTGTAACTGATTGCATGGTGACTGACCATTATTTATTACCCTACTGTGACTGCATGGTGACTGACCATCATTGATGACCCTACTGTGACTGATTGCACAGTGACTGACCATCATTGATGACCCTACTGTGACTGTGATTGTATGGTGACTGACCATCATTGATGACCCTACTGTGACTGCATGGTGACTGACCATCATTGATGACCCTACTGTGACTGATCATCATTGATGACCCTACTCTGACAGCACGGTGACTGACAATCATTGATTTAACTTATTGTGACTGATTGCAGAGTGACTAACCATCATTGATGACCCTACTATGACTGCACGGTGACTGACCTTCATTGATGACCCTACTGGGACTGTGATTGATTGTATGGTGACTGACCATCATTGATGACCCTACTGTGACTGCACTGTGACTGACCATCATTGATGACCCTTCTGTGACTGATTGCACGGTGACTGACCATCATTGATGGCCCTACTATGACTGCATGGTGACTGACCATCACTGATGACTCTACTGTGACTGATTGCACGGTGACTGACCAGCATTGATGCCCCTACTGTGACTGCACTGTGACTGACCATCATTGATGACCCTACTGTGACTGATTGTATGGTGACTGACCATCATTGATGACCCTACTGTGACTGATTCCATGGTGACTGACCATCATTGACGACCCTACTGTGACTGATTGTATGGTGACTGACCATCATTGATGACCCTACTGTGACTGATTGCACGGTGACTGACCCTCATTGATGACCCTACTGTGACTGATTGCACTGTGACTTACCATCATTGATGACCCTACTGTGATTGTATGGTGACTGACCATCATTGATGACCCTACTGTGACTGATTGTATGGTGACTGACCATCATTGATGACCCTACTGGGACTGTGATTGCACGGTAACTGACCATCATTGATGACCCTACTGTGACTGATTGCATAATGACTGATCATCATTGATGACCCTACTGTGACTGTGATTGTATGGTGACTGACCATCATTGATGACACTTCTGTGACTGATTGCACATTGACTGACCATCATTGATGATCCTACTGTGACTGATTGCACGGTGACTGACCATCATTGATGATCCTACTGTGACTGATTGCACGATGACTGACCCTCATTGATGACCCTACTGTGACTGATTGCACTGTGACTTACCATCATTGATGACCCTACTGTGATTGTATGGTGACTGACCATCATTGATGACCCTACTGGGACTGTGATTGCATGGTGACTGACTATCATTGATGACCCTACTGTGACCGATTGCATGGTGACTGATCATTATTGATGACCCTACTGTGACTGATTGCACGGTGACTGACCATGATTGATGATCCTACTGTGACTGCACGGTGACTGACCATCATTGATGACCCTACTGTGACTGATGTATGGTGACTGACCATCATTGATGACGCTACTGTGACTTTGATTGCATGGTGACTGATCATCATTGATGACCCTACTGTTACTGATTGTATGGTGACTGACCATCATTGATGATCCTACTGTGACTGATTACATGGTGACTGACCATCATTGATGACCCTACTGTGACTGATTACATGGTGACTGACCATCATTGATGACCCTACTGTAACTGTGATTGTATGGTGACTGATCATCATTGATGACCCTATTGTGATTGATTGCATGATGACTGATCATCATTGATGACCCTACTGTGACTGTGACTGCATTGTGACTGACCATCATTGATGACACTTCTGTGACTGATTGTATGGTGGCTGACCATCATTGATGACCCTACTGCGACTGTGATTGGATGTATGGTGACTGACCATCATTGATGACCCTACTGTGACTGATTGTATGGTGACTGACCATCATTGATGACCCTACTGTGACTGATTGCACGATGACTGACCCTCATTGATGACCCTACTGTGACTGATTGCACTGTGACTTACCATCATTGATGACCCTACTGTGATTGTATGGTGACTGACCATCATTGATGACCCTACTGGGTCTGTGATTGCATGGTGACTGACTATCATTGATGATCCTACTGTGACTGACCATCATTGATGACCCTACTGTGACTGATTGCATGGTGACTGATCATTATTGATGACCCTACTGTGACTGATTGCACGGTGACTGACCATGATTGATGATACTACTGTGACTGCACGGTGACTGACCATCATTGATGACCCCACTGTGACTGATTGTATGGTGACTGACCATCATTGATGACCCTACTGTGACTGATTGCATGGTGACTGATCATCATTGATGACCCTACTGTTACTGATTGTATGGTGACTGACCATCATTGATGATCCTACTGTGACTGATTACATGGTGACTGACCATCATTGATGACCCTACTGTGACTGATTACATGGTGACTGACCATCATTGATGACCCTACTGTAACTGTGATTGTATGGTGACTGATCATCATTGATGACCCTATTGTGAATGATTGCATGATGACTGATCATCATTGATGACCCTACTGTGACTGTGACTGCATTGTGACTGACCATCATTGATGACACTTCTGTGACTGATTGTATGGTGACTGACCATCATTGATGACCCTACTGGGACTGTGATTGAATGTATGGTGACTGACCATCATTGATGACCCTACTGTGACTGCACTGTGATTGATAACCCTACTGTGACTGCATGGTGACTGACCATCATTGATGACCCTTCTGTGACTGTGATTGCACGGTGACTGACCATCATTGATGACCCTACTGTGACTGATTGTATGGTGACTGACCATCATTGATGACCCTACTGTGACTGATTGCACGGTGACTGACCATCATTATGACCCTACTGTGACTGATTGCACTGTGACTTACCATTATTGATGACCCTACTGTGATTGTGATTGTATGGTGACTGACCATCATTGATGACCCTACTGTGACTGATTGTATGGTGACTGACCATCATTGATGACCCTACTGGGACTGATTGCATGGTGACTGACTATCATTGATGACCCTACTTTGACTGATTGCACAGTGACTGACCATCATTGATGACCCTACTTTGACTGTGATTGCATGGTGACTGACCATCTTTGATGATCCTACTGTGACTGCATGGTGACTGACTATCTTTGATCACCCTACTGTGACTGCACGGTGACTGACCATCATTGATGTCCCTACTGTGACTGATTGCATGGCTACTGATCATCATTGATGACCCTACTGTGACTGATTGTATGGTGACTGACCATTATTGATGACCCTACTGTGACTGCACTGTGACTGACCATCATTGATGACCCTACTGTGACTGACCATCATTGATGACCCTACTGTGACTGTGATTGTATGGTGACTGACCATCATTGATGACCCTATTGTGACTGCAAGGTGACTGACCATCATTGATGACCCTACTGTGACTGCACGGTGACAGACCATCATTGATGACCCTACTGTGACTGATTGTATGGTGACTGATCATCATTGATGACCCTACTGTGACTGTGATTGCACGGTGACCGATCATCATTGATGACCCTACTGTGACCACTGTGACTGACCATCATTGATGATTGTATGGTGACTGACCATTATTGATGACCCTACTGTGACTGCATGGTGATTGACCACCATTGATGACCCTACTGTGACTGATTGCATGGTGACTGATCATCATTGATGACCCTACTGTGACTGATTGCACGGTGAATGACCATGATTGATGAACCTACTGTGACTGCACGGTGACTGACCATCATTGATGACCCTACTGTGACTGATTGTATGGTGACTGACCATCATTGATGACCCTACTGTGACTTTGATTGCACAGTGACTGATCATCATTGATGACCCTACTGTTACTGATTGTATGGTGACTGACCATCATTGATGATCCTACTGTGACTGCACTGTAACTGACCATCATTGATGACCCTACTGTGACTGATTGCAAGGTGACTGATCATCATTGATGACCCTACTGTGACTGTGATTGTATGGTGACTGACCATCATTGATGACACTTCTGTGACTGATTGCACATTGACTGACCATCATTGATGATCCTACTGTGACTGTGATTGCACGGTGACTGACCATCATTGATGATCCTACTGTGATTGCATGGTGACTGACCATCATTGATGACCCTACTGTGACTGCATGGTGACTGAACATCATTGATGATCCTACTGAGACTGTGATTGTATGGTGACTGACCATCATTGATGATCCTACTGTGACTTATTGCACGGTGACTGACCATCATTGATGATCCTACAGTGACTGTTATTGTATGGTGACTGACCATCATTGATGACCCTACTGTGACTGATTGTATGGTGACTGACCATCATTGATGACCCTACTGTGACCGCACTGTGACTGACCATCAATGATGACCCTTCTGTGACTGCATGGTGACTGACCATCATTGATGACCCTACTGTGACTGATTGCATGGTGACTGACCATCATTGATGACCCTACTGTATCTGTGATTGTATGGTGACTGATCATCATTGCTGACCCTATTGTGACTGATTGCATGATGACTGATCATCATTGATGACCCTACTGTGACTGACTGCATTGTGACTGACCATCATTGATGACACTTCTGTGACTGATTGTATGGTGACTGACCATCATTGATGACCCTACTGTGACTGTGATTGCACTGTGACTAACCATCATTGATGACCCTACTGTGACTGCACTGTGACAGACCATCATTGATGACCCTACTGTGTCTGATTGTATGGTGACTGATTATCATTGATGACCCTACTGTGACTGTGATTGCACGGTGACTGACCATCATTGATGACCCTACTGTAGCTGATTGTATGGTGACTGACCATCATTGATGACCCTACTATGACTGATTGCACTGTGACTTACCATCATTGATGACCCTACTGTGATTGTATGGTGACTGACCATCATTGATGACCCTACTGGGACTGTGATTGCATGGTGACTGACTATCATTGATGACCCTACTGTGACTGACCATCATTGATGACCCTACTGTGACCGATTGCATGGTGACTGATCATTATTGATGACCCTACTGTGACTGATTGCACGGTGACTGACCATGATTGATGATCCTACTGTGACTGCACGGTGACTGACCATCATTGATGACCCTACTGTGACTGATGTATGGTGACTGACCATCATTGATGACGCTACTGTGACTTTGATTGCATGGTGACTGATCATCATTGATGACCCTACTGTTACTGATTGTATGGTGACTGACCATCATTGATGATCCTACTGTGACTGATTACATGGTGACTGACCATCATTGATGACCCTACTGTGACTGATTACATGGTGACTGACCATCATTGATGACCCTACTGTAACTGTGATTGTATGGTGACTGATCATCATTGATGACCCTATTGTGATTGATTGCATGATGACTGATCATCATTGATGACCCTACTGTGACTGCATTGTGACTGACCATCATTGATGACACTTCTGTGACTGATTGTATGGTGACTGACCATCATTGATGACCATACTGCGACTGTGATTGGATGTATGGTGACTGACCATCATTGATGACCCTACTGTGACTGATTGTATGGTGACTGACCATCATTGATGACCCTACTGTGACTGATTGCACGATGACTGACCCTCATTGATGACCCTACTGTGACTGATTGCACTGTGACTTACCATCATTGATGACCCTACTGTGATTGTATGGTGACTGACCATCATTGATGACCCTACTGGGTCTGTGATTGCATGGTGACTGACTATCATTGATGATCCTACTGTGACTGACCATCATTGATGACCCTACTGTGACTGATTGCATGGTGACTGATCATTATTGATGACCCTACTGTGACTGATTGCACGGTGACTGACCATGATTGATGATCCTACTGTGACTGCACGGTGACTGACCATCATTGATGACCCCACTGTGACTGATTGTATGGTGACTGACCATCATTGATGACCCTACTGTGACTTTGATTGCATGGTGACTGATCATCATTGATGACCCTACTGTTACTGATTGTATGGTGACTGACCATCATTGATGATCCTACTGTGACTGATTACATGGTGACTGACCATCATTGATGACCCTACTGTGACTGATTACATGGTGACTGACCATCATTGATGACCCTACTGTAACTGTGATTGTATGGTGACTGATCATCATTGATGACCGTATTGTGACTGATTGCATGATGACTGATCATCATTGATGACCCTACTGTGACTGTGAATGCATTGTGACTGACCATCATTGATGACACTTCTGTGACTGATTGTATGGTGACCGACCATCATTGATGACCCTACTGGGACTGTGATTGAATGTATGGTGACTGACCATCATTGATGACCCTACTGTGACTGCACTGTGATTGATAACCCTACTGTGACTGCATGGTGACTGACCATCATTGATGACCCTTCTGTGACTGTGATTGCACGGTGACTGACCATCATTGATGACCCTACTGTGACTGATTGTATGGTGACTGACCATCATTGATGACCCTACTGTGACTGTGATTGCACGGTGACTGACCATCATTATGACCCTACTGTGACTGATTGCACTGTGACTTACCATTATTGATGACCCTACTGTGATTGTGATTGTATGGTGACTGACCATCATTGATGACCCTACTGTGACTGATTGTATGGTGACTGACCATCATTGATGACCCTACTGGGACTGATTGCATGGTGACTGACTATCATTGATGACCCTACTGTGACTGATTGCACAGTGACTGACCATCATTGATGACCCTACTTTGACTGTGATTGCATGGTGACTGACCATCTTTGATGATCCTACTGTGACTGCATGGTGACTGACTATCTTTATGACCCTACTGTGACTGCACGGTGACTGACCATCATTGATGTCCCTACTGTGACTGATTGCATGGCTACTGATCATCATTGATGACCCTACTGTGACTGATTGTATGGTGACTGACCATTATTGATGACCCTACTGTGACTGCACTGTGACTGACCATCATTGATGACCCTACTGTGACTGACCATCATTGATGACCCTACTGTGACTGTGATTGTATGGTGACTGACCATCATTGATGACCCTATTGTGACTGCAAGGTGACTGACCATCATTGATGACCCTACTGTGACTGCACGGTGACAGACCATCATTGATGACCCTACTGTGACTGATTGTATGGTGACTGATCATCATTGATGACCCTACTGTGACTGTGATTGCACGGTGACCGATCATCATTGATGACCCTACTGTGACCACTGTGACTGACCATCATTGATGATTGTATGGTGACTGACCATTATTGATGACCCTACTGTGACTGCATGGTGATTGACCACCATTGATGACCCTACTGTGACTGATTGCATGGTGACTGATCATCATTGATGACCCTACTGTGACTGATTGCACGGTGAATGACCATGATTGATGAACCTACTGTGACTGGACGGTGACTGACCATCATTGATGACCCTACTGTGACTGATTGTATGGTGACTGACCATCATTGATGACCCTACTGTGACTTTGATTGCACAGTGACTGATCATCATTGATGACCCTACTGTTACTGATTGTATGGTGACTGACCATCATTGATGATCCTACTGTGACTGCACTGTAACTGACCATCATTGATGACCCTACTGTGACTGATTGCATGGTGACTGATCATCATTGATGACCCTACTGTGACTGTGATTGTATGGTGACTGACCATCATTGATGACACTTCTGTGACTGATTGCACATCGACTGACCATCATTGATGATCCTACTGTGACTGATTGCACGGTGACTGACCATCATTGATGATCCTACTGTGATTGCATGGTGACTGACCATCATTGATGACCCTACTGTGACTGCATGGTGACTGAACATCATTGATGATCCTACTGAGACTGTGATTGTATGGTGACTGACCATCATTGATGATCCTACTGTGACTTATTGCACGGTGACTGACCATCATTGATGATCCTACAGTGACTGTTATTGTATGATGACTGACCATCATTGATGACCCTACTGTGACTGATTGTATGGTGACTGACCATCATTGATGACCCTACTGTGACCGCACTGTGACTGACCATCAATGATGACCCTTCTGTGACTGCATGGTGACTGACCATCATTGATGACCCTACTGTGACTGATTGCATGGTGACTGACCATCATTGATGACCCTACTGTATCTGTGATTGTATGGTGACTGATCATCATTGCTGACCCTATTGTGACTGATTGCATGATGACTGATCATCATTGATGACCCTACTGTGACTGACTGCATTGTGACTGACCATCATTGATGACACCTCTGTGACTGACCATCATTGATGACCCTACTGTGACTGTGATTGCACTGTGACTAACCATCATTGATGACCCTACTGTGACTGCACTGTGACAGACCATCATTGATGACCCTACTGTGTCTGATTGTATGGTGACTGATCATCATTGATGACCCTACTGTGACTGTGATTGCACGGTGACTGACCATCATTGATGACCCTACTATGACTTTGATTGCATGGTGACTGATCATCATTGATTTACCCTACTGTGACTGATTGTACGGTGACTGACCAGCATTGATGCCCCTACTGTGACTGCACTGTGACTGACCATCATTGATGACCCTACTGTGACTGATTGCACGGTGACTGACCAGCATTGATGCCCCTACTGTGACTGCACTGTGACTGACCATCATTGATGACCCTACTGTGACTGATTGTATGGTGACTGACCATCATTGATGACCCTACTGTGACTGTGATTCCATGGTGACTGACCATCATTGAAGACCCTATTGTGACTAATTGCACCTTCATTGATGACCCTACTGTGACTGTGATTGCAAGGTGACTTAGCCATCATTGATGACCCTACTGTGACTGCACGGTGACTGACCATCATTGATGACCCTATTGTGACTGATTGCATGGTGACTGACCATTATTGATTACCCTACTGTGACTGCATGGTGACTGACCATCATTGATGACCTTACTGTGACTGATTGCACAGTGACTGACCATCATTGATGACCCTACTGTGACTGTGATTGTATGGTGACTGACCATCATTGATGACCCTACTCTGACTGCACGGTGACTGACAATCATTGATTTAACTTATTGTGACTGTGATTGCACAGTGACTAACCATCATTGATGACCCTACTATGACTGCACGGTGACTGACCTTCATTGATGACCCTACTGGGACTGTGATTGATTGTATGGTGACTGACCATCATTGATGACCCTACTCTGACTGCACTGTGACTGACCATCATTGATGACCCTTCTGTGACTGATTGCACGGTGACTGACCATCATTGACGACCCTACTGTGACTGATTGTATGGTGACTGACCATCATTGATGATCCTACTGTGACTAATTGCACGGTGACTGACCCTCATTGATGACCCTACTGTGACTGATTGCACTGTGACTTACCATCATTGATGACCCTACTGTGATTGTATGGTGACTGACCATCATTGATGACCCTACTGTGACTGATTGTATGGTGACTGACCATCATTGATGACACTTCTGTGACTGATTGCACATTGACTGACCATCATTGATGATCCTACTGTGACTGTGATTGCACGGTGACTGAGCATCATTGATGATCCTACTGTGACTGATTGCACGATGACTGACCCTCATTGATGACCCTACTGTGACTGATTGCACTGTGACTTACCATCAGTGATGACCCTACTGTGATTGTATGGTGACTGACCATCATTGATGACCCTACTGGGACTGTGATTGCATGGTGACTGACTATCATTGATGACCCTACTGTGACTGACCATCATTGATGACCCTACTGTGACCGATTGCATGGTGACTGATCATTATTGATGACCCTACTGTGACTGATTGCACGGTGACTGACCATGATTGATGATCTTACTGTGACTGCACGGTGACTGACCATCATTGATGACCCTACTGTGACTGATGTATGGTGACTGACCATCATTGATGACGCTACTGTGACTTTGATTGCATGGTGACTGATCATCATTGATGACCCTACTGTTACTGATTGTATGGTGACTGACCATCATTGATGATCCTACTGTGACTGATTACCTGGTGACTGACCATCATTGATGACCCTACTGTGACTGATTGCACGGTGACTGACCCTCATTGATGACCCTACTGTGACTGATTGCACTGTGACTTACCATCATTGATGACCCTACTGTGATTGTATGGTGACTGACCATCATTGATGACCCTACTGGGACTGATTGCACGGTAACTGACCATCATTGATGACCCTACTGTGACTGATTGCATAATGACTGATCATCATTGATGACCCTACTGTGACTGTGATTGTATGGTGACACCATCATTGATGACACTTCTGTGACTGATTGCACATTGACTGACCATCATTGATGATCCTACTGTGACTGTGATTGCACGGTGACTGACCATCATTGATGATCCTACTGTGACTGATTGCACGATGACTGACCCTCATTGATGACCCTACTGTGACTGATTGCACTGTGACTTACCATCATTGATGACCCTACTGTGATTGTATGGTGACTGACCATCATTGATGACCCTACTGGGACTGTGATTGCATGGTGACTGACTATCATTGAAGACCCTATTGTGACTGATTGCACCTTCATTGATGACCCTACTGTGACTGATTGCAAGGTGACAGCCATCATTGATGACCCTACTGTGACTGCACGGTGGCTGACAATCATTGATTTAACCTATTGTGACTGTGATTGCACAGTGACTGACCATCATTGATGACCCTACTATGACTGCATGGTGACTGACCATCATTGATGACCCTACTGGGACTGTGATTGATTGTATGGTGACTGACCATCATTGATGACCCTACTGTGACTGCACTGTGACTGACCAACATTAATGACCCTACTTTGACTGCATGGTGACTGACCATCATTGATGACCCTACTGTGACTGATTGTATGGTGACAGACCATCATTGATGACCCTACTGTGACTGATTGCACGATGACTGACCCTCATTGATGACCCTACTGTGACTGATTGCACTGTGACTTACCATCATTGATGACCCTACTGTGATTGTATGGTGACTGACCATCATTGAAAACCCTATTGTGACTGATTGCACCTTCATTGATGACCCTACTGTGACTGATTGCAAGGTGACAGCCATCATTGATGACCCTACTGTGACTGCACGGTGGCTGACAATCATTGATTTAACCTATTGTGACTGTGATTGCACAGTGACTGACCATCATTGATGACCCTACTATGACTGCATGGTGACTGACCATCATTGATGACCCTACTGGGACTGTGATTGATTGTATGGTGACTGACCATCATTGATGACCCTACTGTGACTGCACTGTGACTGACCATCATTAATGACCCTACTTTGACTGCATGGTGACTGACCATCATTGATGACCCTACTGTGACTGATTGTATGGTGACAGACCATCATTGATGACCCTACTGTGACTGATTGCACGATGACTGACCCTCATTGATGACCCTACTGTGACTGATTGCACTGTGACTTACCATCATTGATGACCCTACTGTGATTGTATGGTGACTGACCATCATTGATGACCCTACTGTGACTGATTGCACGGTGACTGACCCTCATTGATGACCCTACTGTGACTGATTGCACTGTGACTTACCATCATTGATGACCCTACTGTGATTGTATGGTGACTGACCATCATTGATGACCCTACTGTGACTGATTGTATGGTGACTGACCATCATTGATGACCCTACTGGGACTGTGATTGCACGGTAACTGACCATCATTGATGACCCTACTGTGACTGATTGCATAATGACTGATCATCATTGATGACCCTACTGTGACTGTGATTGTATGGTGACTGACCATCATTGATGACACTTCTGTGACTGATTGCACATTGACTGACCATCATTGATGATCCTACTGTGACTGTGATTGCACGGTGACTGACCATCATTGATGATCCTACTGTGACTGATTGCACGATGACTGACCCTCATTGATGACCCTACTGTGACTGATTGCACTGTGACTTACCATCATTGATGACCCTACTGTGATTGTATGGTGACTGACCATCATTGATGACCCTACTGGGACTGTGATTGCATGGTGACTGACTATCATTGAAGACCCTATTGTGACTGATTGCACCTTCATTGATGACCCTACTGTGACTGATTGCAAGGTGACAGCCATCATTGATGACCCTACTGTGACTGCACGGTGGCTGACAATCATTGATTTAACCTATTGTGACTGTGATTGCACAGTGACTGACCATCATTGATGACCCTACTATGACTGCATGGTGACTGACCATCATTGATGACCCTACTGGGACTGTGATTGATTGTATGGTGACTGACCATCATTGATGACCCTACTGTGACTGCACTGTGACTGACCAACATTAATGACCCTACTTTGACTGCATGGTGACTGACCATCATTGATGACCCTACTGTGACTGATTGTATGGTGACAGACCATCATTGATGACCCTACTGTGACTGATTGCACGATGACTGACCCTCATTGATGACCCTACTGTGACTGATTGCACTGTGACTTACCATCATTGATGACCCTACTGTGATTGTATGGTGACTGACCATCATTGAAAACCCTATTGTGACTGATTGCACCTTCATTGATGACCCTACTGTGACTGATTGCAAGGTGACAGCCATCATTGATGACCCTACTGTGACTGCACGGTGGCTGACAATCATTGATTTAACCTATTGTGACTGTGATTGCACAGTGACTGACCATCATTGATGACCCTACTATGACTGCATGGTGACTGACCATCATTGATGACCCTACTGGGACTGTGATTGATTGTATGGTGACTGACCATCATTGATGACCCTACTGTGACTGCACTGTGACTGACCATCATTAATGACCCTACTTTGACTGCATGGTGACTGACCATCATTGATGACCCTACTGTGACTGATTGTATGGTGACAGACCATCATTGATGACCCTACTGTGACTGATTGCACGATGACTGACCCTCATTGATGACCCTACTGTGACTGATTGCACTGTGACTTACCATCATTGATGACCCTACTGTGATTGTATGGTGACTGACCATCATTGATGACCCTACTGGGACTGTGATTGCATGGTGACTGACTATCATTGATGACCCTACTGTGACTGATTGCATGGTGACTGATCATTATTGATGACCCTACTGTGACTGATTGCACGGTGACTGACCATGATTGATGATCCTACTGTGACTGCACGGTGACTGACCATCATTGATGACCCTACTATGACTGATTGTATGGTGACTTACCATCATTGATGACCCTACTGTGATTGTATGGTGACTGACCATCATTGATGACCCTACTGGGACTGTGATTGCATGGTGACTGACTATCATTGATGACCCTACTGTGACTGATTGCATGGTGACTGATCATTATTGATGACCCTACTGTGACTGATTGCACGGTGACTGACCATGATTGATGATCCTACTGTGACTGCACGGTGACTGACCATCATTGATGACCCTACTATGACTGATTGTATGGTGACTGACCATCATTGATGACCCTACTGTGACTTTGATTGCATGGTGACTGATCATCATTGATGACCCTACTGTTACTGATTGTATGGTGACTGACCATCATTGATGATCCTACTGTGACTGATTACATGGTGACTGACCATCATTGATGACCCTACTGTGACTGATTACATGGTGACTGACCATCATTGATGACCCTACTGTAACTGTGATTGTATGGTGACTGATCATCATTGATGACCCTATTGTGACTGATTGCATGATGACTGATCATCATTGATGACCCTACTGTGACTGTGACTGCATTGTGACTGACCATCATTGATGACACTTCTGTGACTGATTGTATGGTGACTGACCATCATTGATGACCCTACTGAGACTGTGATTGGATGTATGGTGACTGACCATCATTGATGACCCTACTGTGACTGATTGTATGGTGACTGACCATCATTGATGACCCTACTGTGACTGATTGCACGATGACCCTACTGTGACTGATTGCACTGTGACTTACCATCATTGATGACCCTACTGTGATTGTATGGTGACTGACCATCATTGATGACCCTACTGGGACTGTGATTGCATGGTGACTGACCATCTTTGATGATCCTACTGTGACTGCATGGTGACTGACTATCTTTGATGACCCTACTGTGACTGCACTGTGACTGACCATCATTGATAACCCCACTGTGACTGATTGCATGGTTACTGACCATCATTGATGACCCTACTGTGACTGATTACATGGTGACTGACCATCATTGATGACCCTACTGTGACTGATTACATGGTGACTGACCATCATTGATGACCCTACTGTTACTGTGAATGTATGTTGACTGATCATCATTGATGACCCTATTGTGACTGATTGCATGATGACTGATCATCATTGATGACCCTACTGTGACTGTGACTGCATTGTGACTGACCATCATTGATGACACTTCTGTGACTGATTGTATGGTGACTGACCATCATTGATGACCCTACTGGGACTGTGATTGAATGTATGGTGACTGACCATCATTGATGGCCCTACTGTGACTGCACTGTGATTGATAACGCTACTGTGACTGCATGGTGACTGACCATCATTGATGACCCTTCTCTGACTGATTGCACGGTGACTGACCATCATTGATGACCCTACTGTGACTGATTGTATGGTGACACCATCATTGATGACCCTACTGTGACTGTGATTGCACGGTGACTGACCATCATTATGACCCTACTGTGACTGATTGCACTGTGACTTACCATCATTGATGACCCTACTGTGATTGTGATTGTATGGTGACTGACCATCATTGATGACCCTACTGGGACTGATTGCATGGTGACTGACTATCATTGATGACCCTACTGTGACTGATTGCACAGTGACTGACCATCATTGATGACCCTACTTTGACTGTGATTGCATGGTGACTGACCATCTTTGATGATCCTACTGTGACTGCATGGTGACTGACTTTCTTTGATGACCCTACTGTGACTGCACGGTGACTGACCATCATTGATGTCCCTACTGTGACTGATTGCATGGCTACTGATCATCATTGATGACCCTACTGTGACTGATTGCATGATGACTGATCATCATTGATGACCCTACTGTGACTGTGACTGCATTGTGACTGACCATCATTTATGACACTTCTGTGACTGATTGTATGGTGACTGACCATCATTGATGACCCTACTGGGACTGTGATTGAATGTATGGTGACTGACCATCATTGATGACCCTACTGTGACTGCACTGTGATTGATAACCCTACTGTGACTGCATGGTGACTGACCATCATTGATGACCCTTCTGTGACTGATTGCACGGTGACTGACCATCATTGATGACCCTACTGTGACTGATTGTATGGTGACTGACCATCATTGATGACCATACTGGGACTGATTGCATGGTGACTGACTATCATTGATGACCCTACTGTGACTGATTGCACAGTGACTGACCATCATTGATGACCCTACTTTGACTGATTGCATGGTGACTGACCATCTTTGATGATCCTACTGTGACTGCATGGTGACTGACTATCTTTGATGACCCTACTGTGACTGCACGGTGACTGACCATCATTGATAACCCCACTGTGACTGATTGCATGGTTACTGATCATCATTGATGACCCTACTGTGACTGATTGTATGGTGACTGACCATTATTGATGACCCTACTGTGACTGCACGGTGACTGACCATCATTGATGACCCTACTGTGACTCCATCATTGATGACCCTACTGTGACTGTGATTGTATGGTGACTGACCATCATTGATGACCCTATTGTGACTGCAAGGTGACTGACCATCATTGATGACCCTACTGTGACTGCACGGTGACAGACCATCATTGATGACCCTACTGTGACTGATTGTATGGTGACTGATCATCATTGATGACCCTACTGTGACTGATTGCACGGTGACTGATCATCATTGATGACCGTACTGTGACCACTGTGACTGACCATCATTGATGATTGTATGGTGACTGACCATTATTGATCACCCTACTGTGACTGATTGCACTGTGACTTACCATCATTGATGATCCTACTGTGATTGTATGGTGACTGACCATCATTGATGACCCTACTGTGACTGTTTGTATGGTGACTGACCATCATTGATGACCCTACTGGGACTGTGATTGCATGGTGACTGACTATCATTGATGACCCTACTGTGACTGACCATCATTGATGACCCTACTGTGACTGATTGCATGGTGACTGATCATTATTGATGACCCTACTGTGACTGATTGCACGGTGACTGACCATGATTGATGATCCTACTGTGACTGCACGGTGACTGACCATCATTGATGACCCTACTATGACTGATTGTATGGTGACTGACCATCATTGATGACCCTACTGTGACTTTGATTGCATGGTGACTGATCATCATTGATGACCCTACTGTTACTGATTGTATGGTGACTGACCATCATTGATGATCCTACTGTGACTGATTACATGGTGACTGACCATCATTGATGACCCTACTGTGACTGATTACATGGTGACTGACCATCATTGATGACCCTACTGTAACTGTGATTGTATGGTGACTGATCATCATTGATGACCCTATTGTGACTGATTGCATGATGACTGATCATCATTGATGACCCTACTGTGACTGTGACTGCATTGTGACTGACCATCATTGATGACACTTCTGTGACTGATTGTATGGTGACTGACCATCATTGATGACCCTACTGAGACTGTGATTGGATGTATGGTGACTGACCATCATTGATGACCCTACTGTGACTGATTGTATGGTGACTGACCATCATTGATGACCCTACTGTGACTGATTGCACGATGACCCTACTGTGACTGATTGCACTGTGACTTACCATCATTGATGACCCTACTGTGATTGTATGGTGACTGACCATCATTGATGACCCTACTGGGACTGTGATTGCATGGTGACTGACCATCTTTGATGATCCTACTGTGACTGCATGGTGACTGACTATCTTTGATGACCCTACTGTGACTGCACTGTGACTGACCATCATTGATAACCCCACTGTGACTGATTGCATGGTTACTGACCATCATTGATGACCCTACTGTGACTGATTACATGGTGACTGACCATCATTGATGACCCTACTGTGACTGATTGTATGGTGACTGACCATCATTGATGACCCTACTGGGACTGTGATTGAATGTATGGTGACTGACCATCATTGATGGCCCTACTGTGACTGCACTGTGATTGATAACGCTACTGTGACTGCATGGTGACTGACCATCATTGATGACCCTTCTCTGACTGATTGCACGGTGACTGACCATCATTGATGACCCTACTGTGACTGATTGTATGGTGACACCATCATTGATGACCCTACTGTGACTGTGATTGCACGGTGACTGACCATCATTATGACCCTACTGTGACTGATTGCACTGTGACTTACCATCATTGATGACCCTACTGTGATTGTGATTGTATGGTGACTGACCATCATTGATGACCCTACTGGGACTGATTGCATGGTGACTGACTATCATTGATGACCCTACTGTGACTGATTGCACAGTGACTGACCATCATTGATGACCCTACTTTGACTGATTGCATGGTGACTGACCATCTTTGATGATCTTACTGTGACTGCATGGTGACTGACTTTCTTTGATGACCCTACTGTGACTGCACGGTGACTGACCATCATTGATGTCCCTACTGTGACTGATTGCATGGCTACTGATCATCATTGATGACCCTACTGTGACTGATTGCATGATGACTGATCATCATTGATGACCCTACTGTGATTGTGACTGCATTGTGACTGACCATCATTGATGACACTTCTGTGACTGATTGTATGGTGACTGACCATCATTGATGACCCTACTGGGACTGTGATTGAATGTATGGTGACTGACCATCATTGATGACCCTACTGTGACTGCACTGTGATTGATAACCCTACTGTGACTGCATGGTGACTGACCATCATTGATGACCCTTCTGTGACTGATTGCACGGTGACTGACCATCATTGATGACCCTACTGTGACTGATTGTATGGTGACTGACCATCATTGATGACCATACTGGGACTGATTGCATGGTGACTGACTATCATTGATGACCCTACTGTGACTGATTGCACAGTGACTGACCATCATTGATGACCCTACTTTGACTGATTGCATGGTGACTGACCATCTTTGATGATCCTACTGTGACTGCATGGTGACTGACTATCTTTGATGACCCTACTGTGACTGCACGGTGACTGACCATCATTGATAACCCCACTGTGACTGATTGCATGGTTACTGATCATCATTGATGACCCTACTGTGACTGATTGTATGGTGACTGACCATTATTGATGACCCTACTGTGACTGCACGGTGACTGACCATCATTGATGACCCTACTGTGACTCCATCATTGATGACCCTACTGTGACTGTGATTGTATGGTGACTGACCATCATTGATGACCCTATTGTGACTGCAAGGTGACTGACCATCATTGATGACCCTACTGTGACTGCACGGTGACAGACCATCATTGATGACCCTACTGTGACTGATTGTATGGTGACTGATCATCATTGATGACCCTACTGTGACTGATTGCACGGTGACTGATCATCATTGATGACCGTACTGTGACCACTGTGACTGACCATCATTGATGATTGTATGGTGACTGACCATTATTGATCACCCTACTGTGACTGATTGCACTGTGACTTACCATCATTGATGACCCTACTGTGATTGTATGGTGACTGACCATCATTGATGACCCTACTGTGACTGTTTGTATGGTGACTGACCATCATTGATGACCCTACTGGGACTGTGATTGCATGGTGACTGACTATCATTGATGACCCTACTGTGACTGACCATCATTGATGACCCTACTGTGACTGATTGCATGGTGACTGATCATTATTGATGACCCTACTGTGACTGATTGCACGGTGACTGACCATGATTGATGATCCTACTGTGACTGCACGGTGACTGACCATCATTGATGACCCTACTGTGACTGATTGTATGGTGACTGACCATCATTGATGACCCTACTGTGACTTTGATTGCATGGTGACTGATCATCATTGATGACCCTACTGTTGCTGATTGTATGGTGACTGACCATCATTGATGATCCTACTGTGACTGATTACATGGTGACTGACCATCATTGATGACCCTACTGTGACTGATTACATGGTGACTGACCATCATTGATGACCCTACTGTAACTGTGATTGTATGGTGACTGATCATCATTGATGACCCTATTGTGACTGATTGCATGATGACTGATCATCATTGATGACCCTACTGTGACTGACTTCATTGTGACTGACCATCATTGATGACACTTCTGTGACTGATTGTATGGTGACTGACCATCATTGATGACCCTACTGGGACTGTGATTGAATGTATGGTGACTGACCATCATTGATGACCCTACTGTGACTGCACTGTGATTGATAACCCTACTGTGACTGCATGGTGACTGACCATCATTGATGACCCTTCTGTGACTGATTGCACGGTGACTGACCATAATTGATGACCCTACTGTGACTGATTGTATGGTGACTGACCATCATTGATGACCCTACTGTGACTGTGATTGGACGGTGACTGACCATCATTATGACCCTACTGTGACTGATTGCACTGTGACTTACCATCATTGATGACCCTACTGTGATTGTGATTGTATGGTGACTGACAATCATTGATGACCCTACTGTGACTGATTGTATTGTGACTGACCATCATTGATGACCCTACTGGGACTGATTGCATGGTGACTGACTATCATTGATGACCCTACTGTGACTGATTGCACAGTGACTGAACATCATTGATGACCGTACTTTGACTGTGATTGCATGGTGACTGACCATCTTTGATGATCCTACTGTGACTGCATGGTGACTGACTATCTTTGATGACCGTACTGTGACTGCACGGGACTGACCATCATTGATGTCCCCACTGTGACTGATTGCATGGCTACTGATCATCATTGATGACCCTACTGTGACTGATTGTATGGTGACTGACCATTATTGATGACCCTACTGTGACTGCACGGTGACAGACCATTGATGACCCTACTGTGACTGACCATCATTGATGACCCTACTGTGACTGTGATTGTATGGTGACTGACCATCATTGATGACCCTATTGTGACTGCAAGGTGACTGACCATCATTGATGACCCTACTGTGACTGCACGGTGACAGACCATCATTGATGACCCTACTGTGACTGATTGTATGGTGACTGATCATCATTGATGACCCTACTGTGACTGTGATTGCATGGTGACTGATCATCATTGATGACCCTACTGTGACCACTGTGACTGACCATCATTGATGATTGTATGGTGACTGACCATTATTGATGACCCTACTGTGACTGCACGGTGATTGATCATCATTGATGACCCTATTGTGACTGATTGCATGACTGATCATCATTGATGACCCTACTGTGACTGTGACTGCATTGTGACTGACCATCATTGATGACACTTCTGTGACTGATTGTATGGTGACTGACCATCATTGATGACCCTACTGGGACTGTGATTGAATGTATGGTGACTGACCATCATTGATGACCCTACTGTGACTGCACTGTGATTGATAACGCTACTGTGACTGCATGGTGACTGACCATCATTGATGACCCTACTGTGACTGATTGTATGGTGACTGACCATCATTGATGACCCTACTGGGACTGATTGCATCGTGACTGACTATCATTGATGACCCTACTGTGACTGATTGCACAGTGACTGACCATCATTGATGACCCTACTGTGGCTGATTGCATGGTGACTGATCATCATTGATGACCCTACTGTGACTGATTGCACGGTGAATGACCATGATTGATGATCCTACTGTGACTGCACGGTGACTGACCATCATTGATGACCCTACTGTGACTGATTGTATGGTGACTGACCATCATTGATGACCCTACTGTGACTTTGATTGCACAGTGACTGATCATCATTGATGACCCTACTGTTACTGATTGTATGGTGACTGACCATCATTGATGATCCTACTGTGACTGCACGGTAACTGACCATCATTGATGACCCTACTGTGACTGATTGCATGGTGACTGATCATCATTGATGACCCTACTGTGACTGATTGTATGGTGACTGACCATCATTGATGACACTTCTGTGACTGATTGCACATTAACTGATTGCACATTGACTGACCATCATTGATGATCCTACTGCGACTGTGATTGCACGGTGACTGACCATCATTGATGATCCTACTGTGATTGCATGGTGACTGACCATCATTGATGACCCTACTGTGACTGCATGGTGACTGAACATCATTGATGATCCTACTGAGACTGTGATTGTATGGTGACTGACCATCATTGATGATCCTACTGTGACTTATTGCACGGTGACTGACCATCATTGATGACCCTATTGTGACTGATTGCATGGTGACTGACCTTCATTGATGACCCTACTGTGATTGATTGCACGGTGACTTGACCATCATTGATGACCCTACTGTGACTGCACGGTTACTGACCATCATTGATGACCCTACTATGACTGATTGCACGGTGACTTAACCATCATTGATGACCCTACTGTGACTGCACGGTGACTGACCATCATTGATGACCCTATTGTGACTGATTGCTTGGTGACTGACCATTATTGATTACCCTACTGTGACTGCATGGTGACTGATCATCATTGATGACCCTACTGTGACTGCACGGTGACTGACCATCATTGATGACCGTACTGTGACTGATTGCACGGTGACTTAACCATCATTGATGACGCTACTGTGACTGCACGGTGACTGACCATCATTGATGACCCTACTGTGACTGTTTGCATGGTGACTGACCATCATTGATGACCCTAGTGTGACTGTGATTGTATGGTGACTGACCATCATTGATGACCCTATTGTGACTGCAAGGTGACTGACCATCATTGATGACCCTAATGTGACTGCACTGTGACAGACCATCATTGATGACCCTACTGTGTCTGATTGTATGGTGACTGATCATCATTGATGACCCTACTGCGACTGTGATTGCACGGTGACTGACCATCATTGATGACCCTACTGTAGCTGATTGTATGGTGACTGACCATCATTGATGACCCTACTATGACTGATTGCATGGTGACTGATCATCATTGATTTACCCTACTGTGACTGATTGTACGGTGACTGACCATCATTGATGGCCCTACTATGACTGCATGGTGACTGACCATCACTGATGACTCTACTGTGACTGATTGCACGGTGACTGACCAGCATTGATGCCCCTACTGTGACTGCACTGTGACTGACCATCATTGATGACCCTACTGTGACTGATTGTATGGTGACTGACCATCATTGATGACCCTACTGTGACTGTGATTCCATGGTGACTGACCATCATTGAAGACCCTATTGTGACTAATTGCACCTTCATTGATGACCCTACTGTGACTGTGATTGCAAGGTGACTTAGCCATCATTGATGACCCTACTGTGACTGCACGGTGACTGACCATCATTGATGACCCTATTGTAACTGATTGCATGGTGACTGACCATTATTTATTACCCTACTGTGACTGCATGGTGACTGACCATCATTGATGACCCTACTGTGACTGATTGCACAGTGACTGACCATCATTGATGACCCTACTGTGACTGTGATTGTATGGTGACTGACCATCATTGATGACCCTACTGTGACTGATCATCATTGATGACCCTACTCTGACTGCACGGTGACTGACAATCATTGATTTAACTTATTGTGACTGTGATTGCAGAGTGACTAACCATCATTGATGACCCTACTATGACTGCACGGTGACTGACCTTCATTGATGACCCTACTGGGACTGTGATCGATTGTATGGTGACTGACCATCATTGATGACCCTACTGTGACTGCACTGTGACTGACCATCATTGATGACCCTTCTGTGACTGATTGCACGGTGACTGACCATCATTGATGGCCCTACTATGACTGCATGGTGACTGACCATCACTGATGACTCTACTGTGACTGATTGCACGGTGACTGACCAGCATTGATGCCCCTACTGTGTCTGCACTGTGACTGACCATCATTGATGACCCTACTGTGACTGATTGTATGGTGACTGACCATCATTGATGACCCTACTGTGACTGTGATTCCATGGTGACACCATCATTGAAGACCCTATTGTGACTAATTGCACCTTCATTGATGACCCTACTGTGACTGTGATTACAAGGTGACTTAGCCATCATTGATGACCCTACTGTGACTGCACGGTGACTGACCATCATTGATGACCCTATTGTGACTGATTGCATGGTGACTGACCATTATTTATTACCCTACTGTGACTGCATGGTGACTGACCATCATTGATGACCCTACTGTGACTGATTGCACAGTGACTGACCATCATTGATGACCCTACTGTGACTGTGATTGTATGGTGACTGACCATCATTGATGACCCTACTGTGACTGCATGGTGACTGACCATCATTGATGACCCTACTGTGACTGATCATCATTGATGACCCTACTCTGACTGCACGGTGACTGACAATCATTGATTTAACTTATTGTGACTGTGATTGCAGAGTGACTAACCATCATTGATGACCCTACTATGACTGCACGGTGACTGACCTTCATTGATGACCCTACTGGGACTGTGATTGATTGTATGGTGACTGACCATCATTGATGACCCTACTGTGACTGCACTGTGACTGACCATCATAGATGACCCTTCTGTGACTGATTGTACGGTGACTGACCATCATTGACGACCCTACTGTGACTGATTGTATGGTGACTGACCATCATTGATGACCCTACTGTGACTGATTGCACGGTGACTGACCCTCATTGATGACCCTACTGTGACTGATTGCACTGTGACTTACCATCATTGATGACCCTACTGTGATTGTATGGTGACTGACCATCATTGATGACCCTACTGTGACTGATTGTATGGTGACTGACCATCATTGATGACCCTACTGGGACTGTGATTGCACGGTAACTGACCATCATTGATGACCCTACTGTGACTGATTGCATGGTGACTGATCATCATTGATGACCCTACTGTGACTGTGATTGTATGGTGACTGACCATCATTGATGACACTTCTGTGACTGATTGCACATTGACTGACCATCATTGATGATCCTACTGTGACTCTGATTGCACGGTGACTGACCATCATTGATGATCCTACTGTGATTGCATGGTGACTGACCATCATTGATGACCCTACTGTGACTGATTGCACGATGACTGACCCTCATTGATGACCCTACTGTGACTGATTGCACTGTGACTTACCATCATTGATGACCCTACTGTGATTGTATGGTGACTGACCATCATTGATGACCCTACTGGGACTGATTGCATGGTGACTGACTATCATTGATGATCCTACTGTGACTGACCATCATTGATGACCCTACTGTGACTGATTGCATGGTGACTGATCATTATTGATGACCCTACTGTGATTGATTGCACGGTGACTGACCATGATTGATGATCCTACTGTGACTGCACGGTGACTGACCATCATTGATGACCCTACTGTGACTGATTGTATGGTGACTGACCATCATTGATGACCCTACTGTGACTTTGATTGCATGGTGACTGATCATCATTGATGACCCTACTGTTACTGATTGTATGGTGACTGACCATCATTGATGATCCTACTCTGACTGATTACATGGTGACTGACCATCATTGATGACCCTACTGTGACTGATTACATGGTGACTGACCATCATTGATGACCCTACTGTAACTGTGATTGTATGGTGACTGATCATCATTGATGACCCTATTGTGACTGATTGCATGATGACTGATCATCATTGATGACCCTACTGTGACTGTGACTGCATTGTGACTGACCATCATTGATGACACTTCTGTGACTGATTGTATGGTGACTGACCATCATTGATGACCCTACTGGGACTGTGATTGAATGTATGGTGACTGACCATCATTGATGACCCTACTGTGACTGCACTGTGATTGATAACCCTACTGTGACTGCATGGTGACTGACCATCATTGATGACCCTTCTGTGACTGTGATTGCACGGTGACTGACCATCATTGATGACCCTACTGTGACTGATTGTATGGTGACTGACCATCATTGATGACCCTACTGTGACTGTGATTGCACGGTGACTGACCATCATTATGACCCTACTGTGACTGATTGCACTGTGACTTACCATTATTGATGACCCTATTGTGATTGTATGGTGACTGACCATCATTGATGACCCTACTGTGACTGATTGTATGGTGACTGACCATCATTGATGACCCTACTGGGACTGATTGCATGGTGACTGACTATCATCGATGACCCTACTGTGACTGATTGCACAGTGACTGACCATCATTGATGACCCTACTTTGACTGTGATTGCATGGTGACTGACCATCTTTGATGATCCTACTGTGACTGCATGGTGACTGACTATCTTTGATGACCCTACTGTGACTGCACGGTGACTGACCATCATTGATGTCCCTACTGTGACTGATTGCATGGCTACTGATCATCATTGATGACCCTACTGTGACTGATTGTATGGTGACTGACCATTATTGATGACCCTACTGTGACTGCACTGTGACTGACCATCATTGATGACCCTACTGTGACTGACCATCATTGATGACCCTACTGTGACTGATTGTATGGTGACTGACCATCATTGATGACCCTATTGTGACTGCAAGGTGACTGACCATCATTGATGACCCTACTGTGACTGCACGGTGACAGACCATCATTGATTACCCTACTGTGACTGATTGTATGGTGACTGATCATCATTGATGACCCTACTGTGACTGTGATTGCACGGTGACCGATCATCATTGATGACCCTACTGTGACCACTGTGACTGACCATCATTGATGATTGTATGGTGACTGACCATTATTGATGACCCTACTGTGACTGCATGGTGATTGACCATCATTGATGACCCTACTGTGACTGATTGCATGGTGACTGATCATCATTGATGACCCTACTGTGACTGATTGCACGGTGAATGACCATGATTGATGAACCTACTGTGACTGCACGGTGACTGACCATCATTGATGACCCTACTGGGACTGTGATTGCACGGTAACTGACCATCATTGATGACCCTACTGTGACTGATTGCATGGTGACTGATCATCATTGATGACCCTACTGTGACTGTGATTGTATGGTGACTGACCATCATTGATGACACTTCTGTGACTGATTGCACATTGACTGACCATCATTGATGATCCTACTGTGACTGTGATTGCACGGTGACTGACCATCATTGATGATCCTACTGTGATTGCATGGTGACTGACCATCATTGATGACCCTACTGTGACTGATTGCACGATGACTGACCCTCATTGATGACCCTACTGTGACTGATTGCACTGTGACTTACCATCATTGATGACCCTACTGTGATTGTATGGTGACTGACCATCATTGATGACCCTACTGGGACTGTGATTGCATGGTGACTGACTATCATTGATGATCCTACTGTGACTGACCATCATTGATGACCCTACTGTGACTGATTGCATGGTGACTGATCATTATTGATGACCCTACTGTGACTGATTGCACGGTGACTGACCATGATTGATGATCCTACTGTGACTGCACGGTGACTGACCATCATTGATGACCCTACTGTGACTGATTGTATGGTGACTGACCATCATTGATGACCCTACTGTGACTTTGATTGCATGGTGACTGATCATCATTGATGACCCTACTGTTACTGATTGTATGGTGACTGACCATCATTGATGATCCTACTGTGACTGATTACATGGTGACTGACCATCATTGATGACCCTACTGTGACTGATTACATGGTGACTGACCATCATTGATGACCCTACTGTAACTGTGATTGTATGGTGACTGATCATCATTGATGACCCTATTGTGACTGATTGCATGATGACTGATCATCATTGATGACCCTACTGTGACTGTGACTGCATTGTGACTGACCATCATTGATGACACTTCTGTGACTGATTGTATGGTGACTGACCATCATTGATGACCCTACTGGGACTGTGATTGAATGTATGGTGACTGACCATCATTGATGACCCTACTGTGACTGCACTGTGATTGATAACCCTACTGTGACTGCATGGTGACTGACCATCATTGATGACCCTTCTGTGACTGTGATTGCACGGTGACTGACCATCATTGATGACCCTACTGTGACTGATTGTATGGTGACTGACCATCATTGATGACCCTACTGTGACTGTGATTGCACGGTGACTGACCATCATTATGACCCTACTGTGACTGATTGCACTGTGACTTACCATTATTGATGACCCTACTGTGATTGTGATTGTATGGTGACTGACCATCATTGATGACCCTACTGTGACTGATTGTATGGTGACTGACCATCATTGATGACCCTACTGGGACTGATTGCATGGTGACTGACTATCATCGATGACCCTACTGTGACTGATTGCACAGTGACTGACCATCATTGATGACCCTACTTTGACTGTGATTGCATGGTGACTGACCATCTTTGATGATCCTACTGTGACTGCATGGTGACTGACTGTCTTTGATGACCCTACTGTGACTGCACGGTGACTGACCATCATTGATGTCCCTACTGTGACTGATTGCATGGCTACTGATCATCATTGATGACCCTACTGTGACTGATTGTATGGTGACTGACCATTATTGATGACCCTACTGTGACTGCACTGTGACTGACCATCATTGATGACCCTACTGTGACTGACCATCATTGATGACCCTACTGTGACTGTGATTGTATGGTGACTGACCATCATTGATGACCCTATTGTGACTGCAAGGTGACTGACCATCATTGATGACCCTACTGTGACTGCACGGTGACAGACCATCATTGATGACCCTACTGTGACTGATTGTATGGTGACTGATCATCATTGATGACCCTACTGTGACTGTGATTGCACGGTGACCGATCATCATTGATGACCCTACTGTGACCACTGTGACTGACCATCATTGATGATTGTATGGTGACTGACCATTATTGATGACCCTACTGTGACTGCATGGTGATTGACCATCATTGATGACCCTACTGTGACTGATTGCATGGTGACTGATCATCATTGATGACCCTACTGTGACTGATTGCACGGTGAATGACCATGATTGATGAACCTACTGTGACTGCACGGTGACTGACCATCATTGATGACCCTACTGTGACTGATTGTATGGTGACTGACCATCATTGATGACCCTACTGTGACTTTGATTGCACAGTGACTGATCATCATTGATGACCCTACTGTTACTGATTGTATGGTGACTGACCATCATTGATGATCCTACTGTGACTGCACGGTAACTGACCATCATTGATGACCCTACTGTGACTGATTGCATGGTGACTGATCATCATTGATGACCCTACTGTGACTGTGATTGTATGGTGACTGACCATCATTGATGACACTTCTGTGACTGATTGCACATTGACTGACCATCATTGATGATCCTACTGTGACTGTGATTGCACGGTGACTGACCATCATTGATGATCCTACTGTGATTGCATGGTGACTGACCATCATTGATGACCCTACTGTGACTGCATGGTGACTGAACATCATTGATGATCCTACTGAGACTGTGATTGTATGGTGACTGACCATCATTGATGATCCTACTGTGACTTATTGCACGGTGACTGACCATCATTGATGATCCTACAGTGACTGTGATTGTATGGTGACTGACCATCATTGATGACCCTACTGTGACTGATTGTATGGTGACTGACCATCATTGATGACCCTACTGTGACCGCACTGTGACTGACCATCAATGATGACCCTTCTGTGACTGCATGGTGACTGACCATCATTGTTGACCCTACTGTGACTGATTGCATGGTGACTGACCATCATTGATGACCCTACTGTAACTGTGATTGTATGGTGACTGATCATCATTGCTGACCCTATTGTGACTGATTGCATGATGACTGATCATCATTGATGACCCTACTGTGACTGACTGCATTGTGACTGACCATCATTGATGACACTTCTGTGACTGATTGTATGGTGACTGACCATCATTGATGACCCTACTGTGACTGTGATTGCACTGTGACTAACCATCATTGATGACCCTACTGTGACTGCACTGTGACAGACCATCATTGATGACCCTACTGTGTCTGATTGTATGGTGACTGATCATCATTGATGACCCTACTGTGACTGTGATTGCACGGTGACTGACCATCATTGATGACCCTACTGTAGCTGATTGTATGGTGACTGACCATCATTGATGACCCTACTATGACTTTGATTGCATGGTGACTGATCATCATTGATTTACCCTACTGTGACTGATTGTACGGTGACTGACCATCATTGATGGCCCTACTATGACTGCATGGTGACTGACCATCACTGACGACCATACTGTGACTGATTGCACGGTGACTGACCAGCATTGATGCCCCTACTGTGACTGCACTGTGACTGACCATCATTGATGACCCTACTGTGACTGTGATTCCATGGTGACTGACCATCATTGAAGACCCTATTGTGACTAATTGCACCTTCATTGATGACCCTACTGTGACTGTGATTGCAAGGTGACTTAGCCATCATTGATGACCCTACTGTGACTGCACGGTGACTGACCATCATTGATGACCTTACTGTGACTGATTGCACAGTGACTGACCATCATTGATGACCCTACTGTGACTGTGATTGTATGGTGACTGACCATCATTGATGACCCTACTCTGACTGCACGGTGACTGACAATCATTGATTTAACTTATTGTGACTGTGATTGCACAGTGACTAACCATCATTGATGACCCTACTATGACTGCACGGTGACTGACCTTCATTGATGACCCTACTGGGACTGTGATTGATTGTATGGTGACTGACCATCATTGATGACCCTACTGTGACTGCACTGTGACTGACCATCATTGATGACCCTTCTGTGACTGATTGCACGGTGACTGACCATCATTGACGACCCTACTGTGACTGATTGTATGGTGACTGACCATCATTGATGACCCTACTGTGACTGATTGCACTGTGACTTACCATCATTGATGACCCTACTGTGATTGTATGGTGACTGACCTTCATTGATGACCCTACTGTGACTGATTGTATGGTGACTGACCATCATTGATGACCCTACAGGGACTGTGATTGCATGGTGACTGACTATCATTGATGACCCTACTGTGACTGACCATCATTGATGACCCTACTGTGACTGTGATTGCATGGTGACTGACCATCATTGAAGACCCTATTGTGACTGATTGCACCTTCATTGATGACCCTACTGTGACTGATTGCAAGGTGACAGCCATCATTGATGACCCTACTGTGACTGCACGGTGGCTGACAATCATTGATTTAACCTATTGTGACTGTGATTGCACAGTGACTGACCATCATTGATGACCCTACTATGACTGCATGGTGACTGACCATCATTGATGACCCTACTGGGACTGTGATTGATTGTATGGTGACTGACCATCATTGATGACCCTACTGTGACTGCACTGTGACTGACCATCATTGATGACCCTACTTTGACTGCATGGTGACTGACCATCATTGATGACCCTACTGTGACTGATTGTATGGTGACAGACCATCATTGATGACCCTACTGTGACTGATTGCACGATGACTGACCCTCATTGATGACCATACTGTGACTGATTGCACTGTGACTTACCATCATTGATGACCCTACTGTGATTGTATGGTGACTGACCATCATTGATGACCCTACTGGGACTGTGATTGCATGGTGACTGACTATCATTGATGACCCTACTGTGACTGATTGCATGGTGACTGATCATTATTGATGACCCTACTGTGACTGATTACACGGTGACTGACCATGATTGATGATCCTACTGTGACTGCACGGTGACTGACCATCATTGATGACCCTACTGTGACTGATTGTATGGTGACTGACCATCATTGATGACCCTACTATGACTTTGATTGCATGGTGACTGATCATCATTGATGACCCTACTGTTACTGATTGTATGGTGACTGACCATCATTGATGATCCTACTGTGACTGATTACATGGTGACTGACCATCATTGATGACCCTACTGTGACTGATTACATGGTGACTGACCATCATTGATGACCCTACTGTAACTGTGATTGTATGGTGACTGATCATCATTGATGACCCTATTGTGACTGATTGCATGATGACTGATCATCATTGATGACCCTACTGTGACTGTGACTGCATTGTGACTGACCATCATTGATGACACTTCTGTCACTGATTGTATGGTGACTGACCATCATTGATGACCCTACTGGGACAGTGATTGGATGTATGGTGACTGACCATCATTGATGACCCTACTGTGACTGATTGTATGGTGACTGACCATCATTGATGACCCTACTGTGACTGATTGCACGATGACTGACCCTCATTGATGACCCTACTGTGACTGATTGCACTGTGACTTACCATCATTGATGACCCTACTGTGATTGTATGGTGACTGACCATCATTGATGACCCTACTGGGACTGTGATTGCATGGTGACTGACTATCATTGATGACCCTACTGTGACTGACCATCATTGATGACCCTACTGTGACTGATTGCATGGTGACTGATCATTATTGATGACCCTACTGTGACTGATTGCACGGTGACTGACCATGATTGATGATCCTACTGTGACTGCACGGTGACTGACCATCATTGATGACCCTACTGTGACTGATTGTATGGTGACTGACCATCATTGATGACCCTACTGTGACTTTGATTGCATGGTGACTGATCATCATTGATGACCCTACTGTTACTGATTGTATGGTGACTGACCATCATTGATGATCCTACTGTGACTGATTACATGGTGACTGACCATCATTGATGACCCTACTGTGACTGATTACATGGTGACTGACCATCATTGATGACCCTACTGTAACTGTGATTGTATGGTGACTGATCCTCATTGATGACCCTATTGTGACTGATTGCATGATGACTGATCATCATTGATGACCCTACTGTGACTGTGACTGCATTGTGACTGACCATCATTGATGACACTTCTGTGACTGATTGTATGGTGACTGACCATCATTGATGACCCTACTGGGACTGTGATTGAATGTATGGAGACTGACCATCATTGATGACCCTACTGTGACTGCACTGTGATTGATAACCCTACTGTGACTGCATGGTGACTGACCATCATTGATGACCCTTCTGTGACTGTGATTGCACGGTGACTGACCATCATTGATGACCCTACTGTGACTGATTGTATGGTGACTGACCATCATTGATGACCCTACTGTGACTGATTGCACGGTGACTGACCATCATTATGACCCTACTGTGACTGATTGTATGGTGACTGACCATCATTGATGACCCTACTGTGATTGTGATTGTATGGTGACTGACCATCATTGATGACCCTACTGTGACTGATTGTATGGTGACTGACCATCATTGATGACCCTACGTGGACTGATTGCATGGTGACTGACTATCATTGATGACCCTACTGTGACTGATTGCACAGTGACTGACCATCATTGATGACCCTACTGTGACTGCATGGTGACTGACTATCTTTGATGACCCTACTGTGACTGCACGGTGACTGACCATCATTGATGTCCCTACTGTGACTGATTGCATGGCTACTGATCATCATTGATGACCCTACTGTGACTGAGATTGCATGGTGACTGACCATCTTTGATGATCCTACTGTGACTGCATGGTGACTGACTATCTTTGATGACCCTACTGTGACTGCACGGTGACTGACCATCATTGATGTCCCTACTGTGACTGATTGCATGGCTACTGATCATCATTGATGACCCTACTGTGACTGATTGTATGGTGACTGACCATTATTGATGACCCTACTGTGACTGCACGGTGACTGACCATCATTGACGACCCTACTGTGACTGACCATCATTGATGACCCTATTGTGACTGCAAGGTGACTGACCATCATTGATGACCCTACTGTGACTGCACGGTGACAGACCATCATTGATGACCCTACTGTGACTGATTGTATGGTGACTGATCATCATTGATGACCCTACTGTGACTGATTGCACGGTGACCGATCATCATTGATGACCCTACTGTGACCACTGTGACTGACCGTCATTGATGATTGTATGGTGACTGACCATTATTGATGACCCTACTGTGACTGCACGGTGACTGACCATCATTGATGACCCTACTGTGACTGATTGCATGGTGACTGATCATCATTGATGACCCTACTGTGACTGATTGCACGGTGAATGACCATGATTGATGATCCTACTGTGACTGCACGGTGACTGACCATCATTGATGACCCTACTGTGACTGATTGTATGGTGACTGACCATCATTGATGACCCTACTGTGACTTTGATTGCACAGTGACTGATCATCATTGATGACCCTACTGTTACTGATTGTATGGTGACTGACCATCATTGATGATCCTACTGTGACTGCACGGTAACTGACCATCATTGATGACCCTACTGTGACTGATTGCATGGTGACTGATCATCATTGATGACCCTACTGTGACTGTGATTGTATGGTGACTGACCATCATTGATGACACTTCTGTGACTGATTGCACATTGACTGACCATCATTGATGATCCTACTGTGACTGTGATTGCACGGTGACTGACCATCATTGATGATCCTACTGTGATTGCATGGTGACTGACCATCATTGATGACCCTACTGTGACTGCATGGTGACTGAACATCATTGATGATCCTACTGAGACTGTGATTGTATGGTGACTGACCATCATTGATGATCCTACTGTGACTTATTGCACGGTGACTGACCATCATTGATGACCCTACTGTGACTGATTACATGGTGACTGACCATCATTGATGACCCTACTGTAACTGTGATTGTATGGTGACTGATCCTCATTGATGACCCTATTGTGACTGATTGCATGATGACTGATCATCATTGATGACCCTACTGTGACTGTGACTGCATTGTGACTGACCATCATTGATGACACTTCTGTGACTGATTGTATGGTGACTGACCATCATTGATGACCCTACTGGGACTGTGATTGAATGTATGGAGACTGACCATCATTGATGACCCTACTGTGACTGCACTGTGATTGATAACCCTACTGTGACTGCATGGTGACTGACCATCATTGATGACCCTTCTGTGACTGTGATTGCACGGTGACTGACCATCATTGATGACCCTACTGTGACTGATTGTATGGTGACTGACCATCATTGATGACCCTACTGTGACTGATTGCACGGTGACTGACCATCATTATGACCCTACTGTGACTGATTGTATGGTGACTGACCATCATTGATGACCCTACTGTGATTGTGATTGTATGGTGACTGACCATCATTGATGACCCTACTGTGACTGATTGTATGGTGACTGACCATCATTGATGACCCTACTGGGACTGATTGCATGGTGACTGACTATCATTGATGACCCTACTGTGACTGATTGCACAGTGACTGACCATCATTGATGACCCTACTGTGACTGCATGGTGACTGACTATCTTTGATGACCCTACTGTGACTGCACGGTGACTGACCATCATTGATGTCCCTACTGTGACTGATTGCATGGCTACTGATCATCATTGATGACCCTACTGTGACTGAGATTGCATGGTGACTGACCATCTTTGATGATCCTACTGTGACTGCATGGTGACTGACTATCTTTGATGACCCTACTGTGACTGCACGGTGACTGACCATCATTGATGTCCCTACTGTGACTGATTGCATGGCTACTGATCATCATTGATGACCCTACTGTGACTGATTGTATGGTGACTGACCATTATTGATGACCCTACTGTGACTGCACGGTGACTGACCATCATTGACGACCCTACTGTGACTGACCATCATTGACGACCCTACTGTGACTGACCATCATTGATGACCCTATTGTGACTGCAAGGTGACTGACCATCATTGATGACCCTACTGTGACTGCACGGTGACAGACCATCATTGATGACCCTACTGTGACTGATTGTATGGTGACTGATCATCATTGATGACCCTACTGTGACTGATTGCACGGTGACCGATCATCATTGATGACCCTACTGTGACCACTGTGACTGACCGTCATTGATGATTGTATGGTGACTGACCATTATTGATGACCCTACTGTGACTGCACGGTGACTGACCATCATTGATGACCCTACTGTGACTGATTGCATGGTGACTGATCATCATTGATGACCCTACTGTGACTGATTGCACGGTGAATGACCATGATTGATGATCCTACTGTGACTGCACGGTGACTGACCATCATTGATGACCCTACTGTGACTGATTGTATGGTGACTGACCATCATTGATGACCCTACTGTGACTTTGATTGCACAGTGACTGATCATCATTGATGACCCTACTGTTACTGATTGTATGGTGACTGACCATCATTGATGATCCTACTGTGACTGCACGGTAACTGACCATCATTGATGACCCTACTGTGACTGATTGCATGGTGACTGATCATCATTGATGACCCTACTGTGACTGTGATTGTATGGTGACTGACCATCATTGATGACACTTCTGTGACTGATTGCACATTGACTGACCATCATTGATGATCCTACTGTGACTGTGATTGCACGGTGACTGACCATCATTGATGATCCTACTGTGATTGCATGGTGACTGACCATCATTGATGACCCTACTGTGACTGCATGGTGACTGAACATCATTGATGATCCTACTGAGACTGTGATTGTATGGTGACTGACCATCATTGATGATCCTACTGTGACTTATTGCACGGTGACTGACCATCATTGATGATCCTACAGTGACTGTGATTGTATGGTGACTGATCATCATTGATTTACACTACTGTGACTGTGATTGCACAGTGACTGACCATCATTGATGACCCTACTGTGACTGATTGTATGGTGACTGACCATCATTGATGACCCTACTGTGACCGCACTGTGACTGACCATCAATGATGACCCTTCTGTGACTGCATGGTGACTGACCATCATTGATGACCCTACTGTGACTGATTGCATGGTGACTGACCATCATTGTTGACCCTACTGTAACTGTGATTGTATGGTGACTGATCATCATTGCTGACCCTATTGTGACTGATTGCATGATGACTGATCATCATTGATGACCCTACTGTGACTGACTGCATTGTGACTGACCATCATTGATGACACTTCTGTGACTGATTGTATGGTGACTGACCATCATTGATGACCCTACTGTGACTGTGATTGCACTGTGACTAACCATCATTGATGACCCTACTGTGATTGCATGATGACTGATCATCATTGATTTACTCTACTGTGACTCTGATTGCACAGTGACTGACCATCATTGATGACCCTTCTGTGACTGATTTCATGGTGACTGATCATCATTGATTTACCCTACTGTGACTGATTGCACGGTGATTGACCATCATTGATGACCCTTCCATTGTGGGAAACCATTTTTTTCAAACACTCGCCAAAATGGCGAGTGGACTGAAACAAGTACTCGCCAAAATGAAATAGAGCTCGCCAACAAATACCAAATAAACAATACAGTAATGTTCAACAATTTATTTTGCAGATTTTGACAAGTCATTAACTTGGTCAAGAAGGATCAACACTCTCTTTAAGAGCTGCATTGGGATCTCTTCTTCCTCAATTTCGTTGTCTTCGTCTTATAAGTTTTAATGTGTGGTATAAAACATGTATGTCAAACCCGGTTCGACACATATTTAACTTTATGTTTTCGCGTAGGTTTTCGCTACGAATTCGTTTGAAATATTTCAAAACCAAATTATTTTATTTGCATTAATTTTAAAAGTCATCACATCTATTTGTAATGAAACAATATTTCATTTGATCGTGAAATCGACCGTGGCAAAATTATGCGGGGTCGGGATTGTATGCTTAATTTTTCTGTTAACAGAAATGAAGTGTCATGACTCATGGCAGAATGTTTTCTTATCGAGCACAATGATTAATAAAATGTTGGATAAATGACACAGTTAACAGAAAATTTAACTGTTTGGGAGCTATGATATTTTAAAGCTTTAACCAGTTATGGTGGCGAGCGTTTTCAAGTTACTACTCACCTTACAACTGTTACTCACCAGACCGGCGAGTATAAAGTGGATCTTACTCACCCACACTGCCCTTTTGTGACTGATCATCATTGATTTACCCTACTGTGACTGATTGCACGGTGACTGACCATCATTGATGACCCTACTATGACTGCACAGTGACTGACCATCATTGATGACCCTACTGTGACTGTGATTGCACGGTGACTGATCATCATTGATGACCCTACTGTGACTTTACGATGACTGATCATCATCATTGTCCCTAATGTGACAGTGATTCTTATCCCCTCGCCAACGAAGTTGCGAAGGGATATAGTAACGCTACCATCTGTCCTTCCTTCCTTCCGTCTGTCCATCCGTCCTTCCGTAACATCCTTGTGAACACTCTAGAATCAACCTCCTTCAATGGATTTTGACCAAACTTGGTACATACTTAGTCCTTAGGAGAGTCTGGAACCCTATTGATTTTCAAGGTCAAAGGTCAAGGTCACGGTCTAATTTTTACCCTGTAACATCCTTGTGAACACTAGAATGGACATCTTTCAATGGATTTTGATTTTGACCAAACTTGGTACATGCTTAGTACTTAGGAGAGTCTGGAACCCTATTGATTTTCAAGGTCATAGGTTAAAGATCAAGGTCACAGGGTCTAATTTTTACCCTGTAACATCCTTGTGAACACTCTAGAATCAACATTTTTGAATGGATTTTCACCAAACCTGGTACATACTTAGTCCTTAAGAAAATCTGGAACCCTATTGATTTTCAAGGTCAAAGGTCAAGGTCACCGGGTCAAATTTTTAGGTGAGGGGATACGCCACGCTTTGCGTTGCCCTTGTTTTATTTTATTTTTTGCTTGTTTCATTTGGGACTTTTTGAGTTGCCGAGTGGTTTACATTTTGACTGAAGAACATTAACCTAATTCAAATCTTTGTTACTATCCTCAAATGTTAAGATTTCAAACAGCTACCCATGGTGTGTGGTTTCACTGGGCAGCTTGATGTAAGTTTTCAAAAAGGACATGCCACAAGCTGTTTGGTCTAATTTAAATGATCTGCTGACAAAGTGATCTTGTCTAGCTTTATTATCCCCTCGCCAACGAAGTTGCAAAGGGATATAGTAACGCTACCGTCCATCCTTCCCTAACATCCTTGTGAACACTCTAGAATCAACATCCTTCAATGGATTTGGACCAAACTTGGTACATGATTAGTCCTTAGGAGAGTCTGGAACCCTATTGATTTTCAAGGTCATAGGTCAAAGGTCAATGTCACTGGGTCAAATTTTTACGATATAACATCCTTGTGAACACTAGAATCAACATCCTTCAATGGATTTTGACTAGACTTGGTACATACTTAGTCCTTAAGATAATGTGGAACCCTATTGATTTTCAAAGTCATAGGTCAAAAGTTAAGGTCACCGGGTCAAATTTTAAGCAAGGGGATACACCACGCTTTGTATTGCCCTTGTTATCATTGACCCTCCTATTACTGTGACTTCATGATGACTGTGAGGTGATGTATTCATCATCTCAGTAACTAAGACCTGTTATGAAAAAAGTTTAAACAGTAAACATCAACAGTGCCTCTAATATCAACTGCTCTGTTTTCTAATTGTAAAATAATGCTTTTTTTATGTTCATTTACATCCATATCCAATCCAGTGGATTCAATATGTTCTATTTATAGGTCATCCACTTGTCTGGATGTGTCCACTTCTGGCTGAATCACACAAGGATCAAAGCTCAAAACAGTATATTGTATAGAGACATCTGAACAGATCAAACTTTATCATCATGTCAAAGTATTGTATAGAGACATCTGAACAGATCAAACTTTATCATCATGTCAAAGTATTGCATAGAGACATTTGAACAGATCAAACTTTATCATCATGTCAAAGTATTGTATAGAGACATCTGAACAGATCAAACTTTATCATCATGTCAAAGAAAGTCTTAATTATTCTATATCATTTTATCTAAAACATTGATGTTTTAATATGTATACAGGGTATAGCTGTGATCAGTTCAGGGTTATCAAGTCTGGGGTAATAATAGATAACTATCACCTGTTACTTTGTCATAACTATACTCTGTAGTCATTGGATGTACCCTTGCCCTTTAACTTTATGCTTTCAATATATATGTATATATATCAAGGGATCATCTCATTATTTTAATTTATATATATCTACCGATCATCTCAAAAGTATGCATGATTTCTTTAGATGTTTTATAGTGGATGCCCTAATAGTTGGTTTTAGTTTCATTTCATAGACAGAGTTATGTAGTTGTATCTAAACAAAAAAATCACAACATATTGTTCAATAAGAGGTGGATGGATGGATGTAGTTTTTTATTTAGTTTGTTTAGATATAATATTAGCAGAAATTTTCAGATGATCCCTTAATTAAAGAATATTTTGTTCTTCAAGTCATGTACATGTGATGATCATGTCACAATGTGTCAATAGAAACTGCATGACAATTATAGGTATCAATTTTTAACACATCTTGCCAAAGGCAATGTGAGCTTTTGCCATCACTTGGTGTCCGTCGTCCATTAACTTTTCACATTTTAATCTTCTCCTCTGAAACTGAGTAGCCAAATGAACCGAAATTCAATAGGAAGCACCTATGGAAGGTTTAGTATAAAGTTTTCTCAAAGCAGAATGAAAGGTGAGCGACACAGGCTCAGCCCACTGAGCCTCTAGTTTTTATGATAGTCCTATTGACAATGCATTGTGTTATCTCTAACCAGTATAATCAAGTGAGTATATGGAATGTATTATTCTTTGATTATTAAACATTTCAAGTTTGATTTATATGAATAGGGCCTAGATGCAAGTGAAATGGGATTTTACAAAGCATTTTCCATTTTTCATTTCAAACAAATAAATCTTATATTTAAAAAAGTACACTTCAATTATTTTCTCAACATTATTCATGTTTTATTTAGGCCAAAAAATAATAATTTGTGTTTCCGATTGCATAGTCTTCAAAATTAAGGTCGGTAGGTAGGGATTTTTTTTTTTTAAACCTACAAGTATGCTCCTTCCTCTAAAATGACACAAACTTGTTTGATTCTTTCTTACTACAGCTTATTAATTATTTGACATGCAGTACAATGTTTTTGTTATCACTTGTGTGCATTCTCCATTCTTTATTTCTACACTTGAATAATTATGATGCTGAAACATCGATCAACATGTACAAGGAAACTGAAGAAAATTCAAACAGGAAACCGGTCTTTAATAAATCTGTTTCAATTAAACGCTTATCAGAAAGTGTCAATATCGCAACAGTCAAGCGTCTATTGTTGAAGTTGGAGACGAATTTCCGGATTTGCTGATCTATTATTTTTTGGGGCATAAAAAATGTTAGGATCGGCAGTAAAATTTTAGGGTCGGTCGGTCGATCAGAAACACATATTTTTTTGGCCTTAACTTGTGTAAGCAGTGTAATGTTGTTTAATGTGTTCCCTATCAGGTTCCTTTAGTAAATAACTAATGTTAGACATGTAATTGTACATTAATTAGTAAGACTGGATTTGGATGTAAATGAACATATGAGAGTCTATCAAACTTTACATTGAGACACAAAATCAAGTAAAGGAACAGCACTTTCATTGCTGTTCTGCATTTCCGTCACATTAGGGCCTTTAACGATGAGCATATCTCATACCCTAAAATGAGCAGTACCTTTATATGTATAGTAAAATGGTTGTAGTCTATTATAATATTAGTTACACAGATTATAGACTAGGAATGTGTTACCCAACTTTAAACAATACATCAGTTTTATCCTGTCTGTCAGTTTTATTGTCGGAAAACAAATATGGTAGAAGGTGCGATATATTTATATAACTTGTTTGTATTTTAATTTTGAATTTATGTGAATTAGAAAATTGTGTTATATTTAATTGTGTTTACTAAATGTAATATTTTGTTTACTATATGTAATATTTTGTTTACTAAATGTAATATGTTGTTTACTAAATGTAATATTTTGTTTACTAAATGTAATATTTTGTTTACTAAATATAATATTTTGTTTACTATATGTAATATTTTGTTTACTAAATGTAATATTTTCTCTTCCTCTTACTATGCAGTTACATGTTACAATCCATATCATAAGTAAAACATAATCAGGGTATTATATTAAAGTGTTTGATGAGGAAAAGAAGGCATTTTCATTCTTCAGTCCTGGATAGAAGCTTGTTATTTTGGTTTTATCTTATTAAGTCCTGGATAGAAGCTTGTTATTTTGGTTTTATCTTATTAAGTCCTGGATAGAAGCTTGTATGTTGGTTTTATCTAATAATTATTAAGTGATCACTCTGTAACAAGAACAAAAGAATGATCATGTATTACTGTTGTCTTAAGTTTCATTGACCTTGACATTAACCTTTGTGTGTTATCTCCAAATGTCCCACTTCCTATTCTGTATTTGGAAAATCAAGACAAATTGTATCCTTTTAGGATTTATTTACAAAAATATCTGAAATTAGAATTCTTTCTGTTATAAGATGTTTTGTGCACTTTGAAATGTATTTTAAAAGATAATTGTTCAACCCCCTTCTGATTCCACCCCAGACTTTTTAATGAAGTAACCTTTATGACATACCTCCTGCTGATTCCACCCCAGACTTTTTAATGAAGTAACCTTTATGACATGCCTCCTTCTGATTCCACCCCAGACTTTTTAATGAAGTAACCTTTATGACATACCTCCTTCTGATTCCACCCCAGACTTTTTAATGAAGTAACCTTTATGACATGCCTCCTTCTGATTCCACCCCAGACTTTTTAATGAAGTAACCTTTATGACATACCTCCTTCTGATTCCACCCCAGACTTTTTAATGAAGTAACCTTTATGACATACCTCCTTCTGATTCCACCCCAGACTTTTTAATGAAGTAACCTTTATGACATACCTCCTTCTGATTCCACCCCAGACTTTTTAATGAAGTAACCTTTATGACATACCTCCTTCTGATTCCACCCCAGACTTTTTAATGAAGTAACCTTTATGACACCTCCTTCTGATTCCACCCTAGACTTTTTAATGAAGTAACCTTTATGACATACCTCCTTCTGATTCCACCCCAGACTTTTTAGTTCACCTGGACCAAAGGTCCATGTGAACTATTGCCATCACTTGGCGTCCGTCGTCTGTAAACTTTTCACATTTCAAGCTTCTTCTCCGAAACCACTAGGCCGATTGGAACCGAACTTAGCAGGAATGTTCCTTGGATGGTCCTCTACAAAATTACTGTTTTTCGTTCCAGTCGGATATTCAATATGGCTGCCAGGGCCAATAATATGCTCTGATTGGCTGAAATTTCAAAGATCTTCTTCTCTGAAACTAATGAACTGACTGAACCCAAACTGTAAATGAATGATCATTGGAATGTCCTTTACCAAGTTTCTGTTTTTTATGCCGATCGGAAATCCAAGATGGCCGCCATCGCAGGACATAGATTAACATTGGACCCTATGGGAAAATGTTCAAATGCCTTCTTCTCAGAAACTACAAATATGATTAAAGCCAAACTGTACATGAATGTTCATTGGATGGTCCTCTACAATCTTAAGGTTTTTTGTTCCGATATGAAATTCAAAATGGTGGCTACAGCAGGACTTAGTTTAACATTGGACCCTATGGGAAAAATGTTTCAAAATGCTTCTTCTCTGAAACCACTTGGACAGTTGAAACCAAACTGCCCAGGAATGATCATTGGAAGGTCCTCTACAAAGTTTCTGTTTTTTATGCTGATCGGAAATCCAAGATGGCCACCACCGCAGGACATAGATTAACATTGGACCCTATGGGAAAATATTCAAATGCCTTCTTCTCAGAAACTACAAATATGATTAAAGCCAAACTGTACATGAATGTTCATTAGATGGTCCTCTACAAACTTTACGTTTTTTGTTCCGGTATGAAATTCAAAATGGCGGCTACGGCAGGACTTAGTTTAACATTGGACCCTATGGGGAAAATGTTTCAAAACGCTTCCTCTCTGAAATCACTTGGATAATTGAAACCAAACTGCCCAGGAATGATCATTGGAAGGTCCTCTACAAGGTGTGTGTTTTTTATGCCGATCGGAAATCCAAGATGGCCACCACCGCAGGACATAGATTAACATTGGACCCTATGGGAAAATGTTCAAATGCCTTCTTCTCAGAAACTACAAATATGATTAAAGCCAAACTGTACATGAATGTTCATTAGATGGTCCTCTACAAACTTTACGTTTTTTGTTCCGGTATGAAATTCAAAATGGCGGCTACGGCAGGACTTCGTTTAACATTGGACCCTATGGGAAAAATGTTTCAAAACGCTTCTTCTCTGAAACCACTTGGATAATTGAAACCAAACTTACCAGGAATGATCATTGGAAGGTCCTCTACAAGGTGTGTGTTTTTTATGCCAATCGGAAATCCAAGATGGTCACCACCGCAGGACATAGATTAACATTGGACCCTATGGGAAAATATTCAAATGCCTTCTTCTCAGAAACTACAAATATGATTAAAGCCAAACTGTACATGAATGTTCATTGGATGGTCCTCTACAAACTTTACGTTTTTTGTTCTGATATGAAATTCAAAATGGCGGCTACGGCAGGACTTAGTTTAACATTGGACCCTATGGGAAAAATGTTTCAAAATGCTTCTTCTCTGAAACCACTTGGACAGTTGAAACCAATCTGCCCAGGAATGATCATTGGAAGATCCTCTGTTTTTTATGCCGATCGGAAATCCAAGATGGCTGCCACCACAGGTCATAGTATTAACACAGAACCATATGGGAAAAATACAGAAATATATTCTTCTCTGAAGCTATTGCACTGATTGAACCTAAACTGTGCATCAATCATTGGAAGGTCCTTTACAAACTTTGTGTTTTTTATGTTGATCGTAATTCCAAGATGGCTACCACTGCAGGACATAGTTTTTACATAGGACCAATTGTTTTTTTTTATTACCAGGTGAACGATACAGGCTCTTGAGAGCCTCTGGTTAATGAAGTAACCTTTATGACATACCTCCTTCTGATTCCACCCCAGACTTTTTAATGAAGTAACCTTTATGACATACCTCCTTCTGATTCCACCCCAGACTTTTTAATGAAGTAACCTTTATGACATACCTCCTTCTGATTCCACCCCATACTTTTTAATGAAGTAACCTTTATGACATACCTCCTTCTGATTCCACCCCAGACTTTTTAATGAAGTAACCTTTATGACATACCTCCTTCTGATTCCACCCCAGACTTTTTAATGAAGTAACCTTTATGACATATGAAGCAGTAAATAACATTCCCTTTATAAAAGATGTAATTATTACTTGTACATATATAATGTGTATTTAAGAAATATTTAAAATTGTTGAACAGGTTATATGATATAACCTGATTTGGGTCAGTTTACGCTTAATAAACCGAGACAGCTTGTGGTTAAAATTTTTAATTTAATTTTCTTGAGTGGAGAAATATCGTAACCCACGGGCAGCTGAAGGAGAATCTGTATATAAATCATGTAATTATTACATGTACATGTATAATGTGTAGTGTATACCTATATAAATCATGTAATTATTACATGTACATGTATAATGTATACCTGTATAAAACATGTAATTATTACATGTACATGTATAATGTATAGTGTATACCTTTATTAATCATGTAATTATTACATGTGTATACCTTTATTAATCATGTAATTATTACAGGTATAATGTATAATGTATACCTATATAAATCATGTAATTATTACATGTATAATGTGTAGTGTATAATTTCTCCCATTATTACGGCGTTTTAACCCCACTGAACCAGTGGTGGAAAAATCTGTAATCCTCTAGAGGATTAAAATGTCTCGTGCCTTTCCCCGCATGTTGTCAAATCGGTAATTTTGAAGGATTTTGAAATAAAGTTTGTGTTAAATAATGGGAGAAACAAATTCTCCTTCAGTTGCCCATGTGGTTTACTATATTTCTCCACTCTCGAGAGTTAAATTAAAAGTTTTAACCACTCGCCTGACGGCTTAGGAGGTTGTAAATCCAACTACTGTACAATCACGACCACGATGGCCCCTTGTAGGTCCTGTAGAAAAATAATTACACAAATGAATGATGGAGAATTTTATATATCAAAATATATCTGTTTTATTCAATGGACAAATTCCAAATGAATCACATTGTTTTAAGATTCCACTAGTGACCAAATTAGGCCCTGTGTACATATAGAAATAGTCTATTGTTTTATTGTATCCCAAGTTCTACTAAATGTATTCACATTATACTGTATAGCACCTATATTTGGCTGTGGTATGCTTTATTTTTGGCGCTACTGGCAGATTTGACCAAAAGTGCCAAATATAAACAGCAGCAATATTTTACAAGTTAGGAGAGTAACCTAATATCTACTTGTATTTTTAGATGTATGTGAAGTCACTCAAATATAACGTTTTATTACAAACCAATCAATGCATTTACAGTCTTAAAATCGGCAATAAACAGTTATTTGTTTTATTGTTAATGTAACTTTGATTAAGAAAATTACATGTATCGGCATTCAAATTGACATTCAACAATCATCTGTTTTATTGTTGAAATAATATTCCAATCTGATTAAAAGTGGATTAATTAGGAATACCAGTTAATTAAATCAAAATTTAATATTAATGGATCAATTACCTCTTATTAAAATAATTAGCTTACTGGAATCTGTCCACAATAAAATTTTAGCTCACCTTGCCAAATGCAAAGGAGTTTTTGCCATCACTTGGCGTCCGTCGTCTGTCGTCCGTTAACTTTTCGTATCTTAATTTTCTCCTCTGAAACCTCTCAGCCAAATGAACTGAAACTTAGTAGGAAGCATCTATGGAAGGTCCTCTCTAAAGATTGCTCATTTTGTCCCAATCTATTTACAAACATGGCTGCCACAGGCAATTCTTGTTTCTGATTGGCTGATTTTTTAAAATCTTCTCCGAAACCGCTTGGTCAAATGAACCGAAACTTGGTAGGAAGCATATATGGAAGGTCCTCTATAAAGATTGCTCATTTTATCCCGATCCATTAACAAACATGGCCACCACAGGCAATTCTTGTTTCTGATTGGCCGATTTTTATAAAGCTTCTCCTCCAAAACCGCTTGGCCAAATGAACGAAACTTGGTAGAGAGCATCTATGGAAGGTCCTCTATAAAGATTGCTCATTTCATCCAGATCCATTAACAAACATGGCCACCACAGGCAATTATTGTTTCTGATCGGTTCATTTATAAAAAATCTTCTCCATTGTAGTAAACTGTTAAAAGGGAGATAACTCTTGCATTAAACTGTTAAAAGAAAGATAACTTGCCATTATCTCCCTTAGAAATTAACTAATGCTGATATAGTGTAACATGTTTATACCATACATTACATGTAGGTATTCACATTTTAATATTCTTTTTAGCTCACCGTGCCAAAGACAATGTGGGCTTTTGGCATCACTTGGCGTCCGTCGTTTGTTGTCCGTCATCTGTTAAATTTTCACATTTTAATCTTCTCCTCTGAAACCCATCAACCAAATGAACTGAAACTTAGTAGGAAGCATCTATGGAAGGTCCTCTCTAAAGATTGCACATTTTGTTATGATCGATTACCAAACATGGCCCTCCACAGGCATGTTTCTGATTGGCCAATTTTTTAAAATCTCCTCCTTTGAAACCGCTTGGCCAAATTAATCGAAACATGACAGGAAGCATCTATGGAATGTCCTCTATGAATATTGCTCATTTTATCTCGATCGGTTAACAAACATGGCCACCACAGGCAATTTTTGTTTCTGACTGGTCGATATCTAAAAAGTCTTCTCCTCTGAAACTGCCTAGCCAAATGAACCGAATCTTGGTAGGAAGCATCTACATGTATGGAAGGTGTGTATTAAGTTTCCTCAAAGCAGAATAAGCCTCTAGTTTAAAAATAAATTTTTAAAAAGAAAAAAAACAGTAAATTTTTTCTTTTCATAAATCCGTGAAAATAAATATCTGCCAATAAATTGCATTTATAAAACTGCCAAATTTTTGACACCGCAGATATAAAGCGCTATGCAGTATGTAAATGATAGATTATATTGTGATGTAAATAGGTCAACATGTATAAAGTTCTCTGTTGGGTCAACGTGATATAGCTGTTTTTTTGACATATAGATTTAGATATACATTCCTATAGACATTGATTGAAGCAGATTTTGGTTTGATTAATCTTAATGTACTATTGCTTATAAGGTATATCTGTCTATTTCATATTCATCCTTTAACAAAAGTGCTACTTTTAAAACTTTTATCACTTTCACTTTTCGCTGGCTGTGCAACTTTTATACAATGATAATTTAAAGAACAATTTTGAAGTTCAGTGGTAAGTTTATAAGAATAATGGCAGATATAATTGTTAAAAAATTTATCATCAACGAAAACCTTTTTGATTTTAGCTCTTACTTAGATGTTGGTAGTGATTATATATATATATTGTGATTGAAGAACTTTACTTCATAGCATATCATTAAGAATGCCGTCATATTTGTATATGATTTGTTCTTGTGAAACATTTGGTGCCAATATTGCATATTATATAATATTTTTAATAGATGTTGTATTTGTAGTGTAAGTAAGCTTTTGAGGAGATTGTACATTTTGTAAAATAATATTTATAATTTAGTTGCAATTAGAAAGAAACGCTGTAACATGGTTATTTCTATATATGTAATTAGAAGTACCAATTATTATACAAAACTGAAGCTGTCAGGCATAGATAGATTTAAATCCAAGAACCATACGTTCCCAGCCATGAAGTCCTATTTTGCCTTTGTTAAATCACATGTTAATATGTACTCACACATACAATATGTAAGTTTGCATCTTGCAGTGTATTGTGAAAATGCACTCATTTTAAAAGGAATGATACATTGAGGTCAGTTTAAGATCTGGTTCAGGGTTTCTATGATTTCTGTGTAGATCACATTAACATCACCACTGACCTCAAGGTGAAAATATTCATGGTTATACTATCACGAAAATTTTGCAGTCATATTATGTTATGGCGCTGTTGTCATCATTTTCATAATCATCGTTCATCTGTAGACAAGAATGGTTTCCATGTGATAATATAAATTATAGTTGACAGATCTTTCTGAATTTTGAACACACTGATTATTGGTACTGAATAATGGTTGATATTGATTTGGGGTATTGTAACCCTACCTATTTCACACAAGAGGCCCTAAGGTGCAAAAATTGATGATTGTTATATGTACACGGAAAGCTTTTTTTTCCTCTGATTTTGATGGGTTTTTTTAATAAATGCCTTAAGAAAGTCCCCTTCAGACAAATGCACAGCGTTATTTAGTAACTATTACCATTTTTGACATAAAAGGGGCAAATTTTAATGCATTTTTTTGCAAAATGATCATCTTACTTGATGGGCCATAAAAAAATGGTATTTTATTCTACAAGGCATAAATTCTGAAGTTTTGCACATTTAGAAGGCATATAGAATATTTCTCCTCCAATTTTGATTGTTTTTTTTTTATCTTTGAATTTATTAGACTGAGAGTTTTCAGTAGTATGTCGATGGATTTCATCTATCTCCTACAGTTTTGGAAATAAACTCAACCGAAAGGAGCAAACAGACCTGAATTCCAACATTTTTATTTTTTATTTTGCATATTTGCTTGACATATAGCCAGATTCCAAAATTTGAACTTTCTTATTTTTCATCAAATTTTAATACAGGTTTTTGCAAAATGATTATCTTTATGGGTTATTGATGGATCATAAAAATAATTTATGTCTTTATTTGGAAAAAGGGTCAAAATTTCACATACTTGGAAAGCTTTTTTAGTTCACCTGGACCAAAGGTCCAGGTGAACTATTGCCATCACTTGGCATCCGTCGTCTGTCGTCTGTAAACTTTTCACATTTCAAGCTTCTTCTCCGAAACCACTGGGCAGATTGGAACCAAACTTAAGAGGAATGTTCCTTGGATGGTCCTCTACAAAGTTACTGTTTTTCGTTCCAGTTGGATATTCAATATGGCTGCCAGGGCCAATAATATGCTCTGATTGGCTGCAATTTCAAAGATCTCCTTCTCTGAAACTAATGAACTGACTGAACCCAAACTGTAAATGAATGATCATTGGAATGTCCTTTACCAAGTTTCTGTTTTTTATGCCGATCGGAAATCCAAGATGGCCGCCATCGCAGGACATAGATTAACATTGGACCCTATGGGAAAATGTTCAAATGCCTTCTTCTCAGAAACTACAAATATGATTAAAGCCAAACTGTACATGAATGTTCATTGGACGGTCCTCTACATTCTCAAGGTTTTTTGTTCCGATAGGAAATTCAAAATGGCAGATACGGCAGGACTTAAATTAACATTGGACCCTATGGGAAAAATGTTTCAAAATGTTTCTTCTCTGAAACCACTTGGACAGTTGGAACCAAACTGCCCAGGAATGATCATTGGAAGGTCCTCTACAAAGTTTCTCTTTTTTATGCCGATCAGAAATCCAAGATGGCCACCACCGCAGGACATAGATTAACATTGGACCCTATGGGAAAATATTCAAATGCATTCTTCTCAGAAACTACAAATATTATTAAAGCCAAACTGTACATGAATGTTCATTAGATGGTCCTCTACAAACTTTACGTTTTTTGTTCCGGTATGAAATTCAAAATGGCGGCTACGGCAGAACTTAGTTTAACATTGGACCATATGAGAAAAATGTTTCAAAACGCTTCTTCTCTGAAACCACTTGGACAATTGAAACCAAACTGCCCAGGAATGATCATTGGAAGGTCCTCTACAAAGTTTATGTTTTTTATGTCGATCGGAAATCCAAGATGGCTGCCACCTCAATACATAGATTAACATTGGACCCTATGGGAAAATGTTCAAATGCCTTCTTCTCAGAAACTACAAATATGATTAAAGCCAAACTGTACATGAATGTTCATTGGATGGTCCTCTACAAACTTTACGTTTTTTGTTCCTATATGAAATTCAAAATGGCGGCTACGGCAGGACTTAGTTTAACATTGGACTCTATGGGAAAAATGTTTCAAAACGCTTCTTCTCTGAAACCACGTGGACAATTGAAACCAAACTGCCCAGGAATGATCATTGGAAGGTTCTCTACAAATTTTATGTTTTTTATGTCGATCGGAAATCCAAGATGGCCGCCACCGCAATACATAGATTAACATTGGACCCTATGGGAAAATGTTCAAATGCCTTCTTCTCAGAAACTACAAATATTATTAAAGCCAAACTGTACATGAATGTTCATTGGATGGTCCTCTACAAACTTTACGTTTTTTGTTCCGATATGAAATTCAAAATGGCGGCTACGGCAGGACTTAGTTTAACATTGGACCCTATGGGGAAAATGTTTCAAAACGCTTCTTCTCTGAAATCACTTGGACAATTGAAACCAAACTGCCCAGGAATGATCATTGGAAGGTCCTCTACAAAGTTTATGTTTTTTGTATGCCGATCGAAAATTCAAGATGGCCACCACCGCAGGACATAGATTAACATTGGACCCTATGGGAAAATATTCAAATGCCTTCTTCTCAGAAACTACAAATATGATTAAAGGCAAACTGTACATGAATGTTCATTAGATGGTCCTCTACAAACTTTACGTTTTTTGTTCCGGTATGAAATTCAAAATGGCGGCTACGGCAGGACTTAGTTTAACATTGGACCCTATGGGAAAAATGTTTCAAAACGCTTCTTCTCTGAAACCACTAGGACAATTGAAACCAAACTGCCCAGGAATGATCATTGGAAGGTCCTCTACAAAGTTTATGTTTTTTATGTCGATCGGAAATCCAAGATGGCCGCCACCGCAATACACAGATTAACATTGGACCCTATGGGAAAATGTTCAAATGCCTTCTTCTCAGAAACTACAAATATGATTAAAGCCAAACTGTACAAGAATGTTCATTGGATGGTCCTCTACAAACTTTACGTTTTTTGTTCCGGTATGAAATTCAAAATGGCAGATACGGCTGGACTTAGTTTAACATTGGACCCTATGGGAAAAATGTTTCAAAACGCTTCTTCTCTGAAACCACTTGGACAATTGAAACCAAACTGCCCAGGAATGATCATTGGAAGGTCCTCTACAAAGATTATGTTTTTTATGTCGATCGGAAATCCAAGATGGCTGCCACCGCAATACATATATTAACATTGGACCCTATGGGAAAATGTTCAAATGCCTTCTTCTCAGAAACTACAAATATGATTAAAGCCAAACTGTACATGAATGTTCATTGGGTGGTCCTCTACAAACTTTCCGTTTTTTGTTCCGATATGAAATTCAAAATGGCAGCTACGGTAGGACTTAGTTTAACATTGGACCCTATGGGGAAAATGTTTCAAAATGCTTCTTCTCTGAAACCATTAGGACAGTTGAAACCAAACTGCCCAGGAATGATCATTGGAAGGTCCTCTACAAAATTTATGTTTTTTATGCCGATCGGAAATCCAAGATGGCCACCACCGCAAAACATAGATTAACATTGGACCCTATGAGAAAATGTTCAAATGCCTTCTTCTCAGAAACTACAAATATGATTAAAGCCAAACTGTACATGAATGTTCATTGGATGGTCCTCTACAAACTTTACGTTTTTTGTTCCGATATGAAATTCAAAATGGCGGCTACGGCAGGACTTAGTTTAACATTGGACCCTATGGAAAAAATGTTTCAAAACGCTTCTTCTCTGAAACCACGTGGACAATTGAAACCAAACTGCCCAGGAATGATCATTGGAAGGTCCTCTACAAACTGTATGTTTTTTATGTCGATCGGAAATCCAAGATGGCCGCCACCGCAATACATAGATTAACATTGGACCCTATGGGAAAATGTTCAAATGCCTTCTTCTCAGAAACTACAAATATTGTTAAAGCCAAACTGTACATGAATGTTCATTGGATGGTCCTCTACAAACTTTACGTTTTTTGTTCCGATATGAAATTCAAAATGGCGGCTACGGCAGGACTTAGTTTAACATTGGACCCTATGGGGAAAATGTTTCAAAACGCTTCTTCTCTGAAACCACTTGGACAATTGAAACCAAACTACCCAGGAATGATCATTGGAAGGTCCTCTACAAAATTTGTGTTTTTTATGTCGATCGGAAATCCAAGATGGCCGCCACCGCAATACATAGATTAACATTGGACTCTATGGGAAAATGTTCAAATGCCTTCTTCTCAGAAACTACAAATATTATTAAAGCCAAACTGTGCATGAATGTTCATTGGATGGTCCTCTACAAACTTTACGTTTTTTTGTTCCGATATGAAATTCAAAATGGCGGCTACGGCTGGACTTAGTTTAACATTGGACCCTATGGGAAAATGTTTCAAAACGCTTCTTCTCTGAAACCACTTGGACAATTGAAACCAAACTGCCCAGGAATGATCATTGGAAGGTCCTCTACAAAGTTTATGTTTTTTTTATGCCGATCGAAAATTCAAGATGGCCGCCACCGCAAGACATAGATTAACATTGGACCCTATGGGAAAATATTCAAATGCCTTCTTCTCAGAAACTACAAATATGATTAAAGGCAAACTGTACATGAATGTTCATTAGATGGTCCTCTACAAACTTTACGTTTTTTGTTCCGGTATGAAATTCAAAATGGCGGCTACGGCAGGACTTAGTTTAACATTGGACCATATGGGAAAAATGTTTCAAAACGCTTCTTCTCTGAAACCACTTGGACAATTGAAACCAAACTGCTCAGGAATGATCATTGGAAGGTCCTCTACAAAGTTTATGTTTTTTTTATGCCGATCGAAAATTCAAGATGGCCGCCACCGCAGGACATAGATTAACATTGGACCCTATGGGAAAATATTCAAATGCCTTCTTCTCAGAAACTACAAATATGATTAAAGGCAAACTGTACATGAATGTTCATTAGATGGTCCTCTACAAACTTTACGTTTTTTGTTCCGGTATGAAATTCAAAATGGCGGCTACGGCAGGACTTAGTTTAACATTGGATCCTATGGGAAAAATGTTTCAAACGCTTCTTCTCTGAAACCACTTGGACAATTGAAACCAAACTGCCCAGGAATGATCATTGGAAGGTCCTCTACAAATTTTATGTTTTTTATGTCGATCGGAAATCCAAGATGGCCGCCACCGCAATACACAGATTAACATTGGACCCTATGGGAAAATGTTCAAATGCCTTCTTCTCAGAAACTACAAATATTATTAAAGTCAAACTGTACAAGAATGTTCATTGGATGGTCCTCTACAAACTTTACGTTTTTTGTTCCGGTATGAAATTCAAAATGGCAGATACGGCTGGACTTAGTTTAACATTGGACACTATGGGGAAAATGTTTCAAAATGCTTCTTCTCTGAAACCATTAGGACAGTTGAAACCAAACTGCCCAGGAATGATCATTGGAAGGTCCTCTACAAATTTTATGTTTTTTATGTCGATCGGAAATCCAAGATGGCCGCCACCGCAATACACAGATTAACATTGGACCCTATGGGAAAATGTTCAAATGCCTTCTTCTCAGAAACTACAAATATTATTAAAGCCAAACTGTACAAGAATGTTCATTGGATGGTCCTCTACAAACTTTACGTTTTTTTTTCCGGTATGAAATTCAAAATGGCAGATACGGCTGGACTTAGTTTAACATTGGACCCTATGGGGAAAATGTTTCAAAACGCTTCTTCTCTGAAACCACTTGGACAATTGAAACCAAACTGCCCAGGAATGATCATTGGAAGGTCCTCTACAAAGTTTATGTTTTTTATGTCGATCGGAAATCCAAGATGGCTGCCACCGCAATACATAGATTAACATTGGACCCTATGGGAAAATGTTCAAATGCCTTCTTCTCAGAAACTACAAATATGATTAAAGCCAAACTGTACATGAATGTTCATTGGGTGGTCCTCTACAAACTTTACGTTTTTTGTTCCGATATGAAATTCAAAATGGCAGCTACGGTAGGACTTAGTTTAACATTGGACCCTATGGGGAAAATGTTTCAAAATGCTTCTTCTCTGAAACCATTAGGACAGTTGAAACCAAGCTGCCCAGGAATGATCATTGGAAGGTCCTCTACAAATTTTATGTTTGTTATGCCGATCGGAAATCCAAGATGGCCACCACCGCAAAACATAGATTAACATTGGACCCTATGAGAAAATGTTCAAATGCCTTCTTCTCAGAAACTACAAATATGATTAAAGCCAAACTGTACATGAATGTTCATTGGATGGTCCTCTACAAACTTTACGTTTTTTGTTCCGATATGAAATTCAAAATGGCGGCTACGGCAGGACTTAGTTTAACATTGGACCTTATGGGGAAAATGTTTCAAAACGCTTCTTCTCTGAAACCACTTGGACAATTGAAACCAAACTGCCCAGGAATGATCATTGGAAGGTCCTCTACAAAGTTTATGTTTTTTATGTCGATCGGAAATCCAGGATGGCCGCCACCGCAATACACAGATTAACATTGGACCCTATGGGAAAATGTTCAAATGCCTTCTTCTCAGAAACTACAAATATTATTAAAGCCAAACTGTACAAGAATGTTCATTGGATGGTCCTCTACAAACTTTACGTTTTTTGTTCCGGTATGAAATTCAAAATGGCAGATACGGCTGGACTTAGTTTAACATTGGACCCTATGGGAAAAATGTTTCAAAACGCTTCTTCTCTGAAACCACTTGGACAATTGAAACCAAACTGCCCAGGAATGATCATTGGAAGGTCCTCTACAAAGTTTATGTTTTTTATGTCGATCGGAAATCCAAGATGGCCGCCACCGCAATACACAGATTAACATTGTACCCTATGGGAAAATGTTCAAATGCCTTCTTCTCAGAAACTACAAATATTATTAAAGCCAAACTGTACAAGAATGTTCATTGGATGGTCCTCTACAAACTTTACGTTTTTTGTTCCGGTATGAAATTCAAAATGGCAGATACGGCTGGACTTAGTTTAACATTGGACCCTATGGGGAAAATGTTTCAAAACGCTTCTTCTCTGAAACCACTAGGACAATTGAAACCAAACTGCCCAGGAATGATCATTGGAAGGTCCTCTACAAATTTTATGTTTTTTATGTCGATCGGAAATCCAAGATGGCCACCACCGCAATACATAGATTAACATTGGACTCTATGGGAAAATGTTCAAATGCCTTCTTCTCAGAAACTACAAATATGATTAAAGCCAAACTGTACATGAATGTTCATTGGGTGGTCCTCTACAAACTTTCCGTTTTTTGTTCCGATATGAAATTCAAAATGGCAGCTACGGTAGGACTTAGTTTAACATTGGACCCTATGGGGAAAATGTTTCAAAATGCTTCTTCTCTGAAACCATTAGGACAGTTGAAACCAAACTGCCCAGGAATGATCATTGGAAGGTCCTCTACAAATTTTATGTTTGTTATGCCGATCGGAAATCCAAGATGGCCACCACCGCAAAACATAGATTAACATTGGACCCTATGAGAAAATGTTCAAATGCCTTCTTCTCAGAAACTACAAATATTATTAAAGCCAAACTGTACAAGAATGTTCATTGGATGGTCCTCTACAAACTGTACGTTTTTTGTTCCGGTATGAAATTCAAAATGGCAGATACGGCTGGACTTAGTTTAACATTGGACCCTATGGGGAAAATGTTTCAAAACGCTTCTTCTCTGAAACCACTTGGAAAATTGAAACCAAACTGCCCAGGAATGATCATTGGAAGGTCCTCTACAAATATTATGTTTTTTATGTCGATCGAAAATCCAAGATGGCCACCACCGCAATACATAGATTAACATTGGACTCTATGGGAAAATGTTCAAATGCCTTCTTCTCAGAAACTACAAATATTATTAAAGCCAAACTGAACAAGAATGTTCATTGGATGGTCCTCTACAAACTTTACGTTTTTTGTTCCGATATGAAATTCAAAATGGCAGCTACGGCAGGACTTAGTTTAACATTGGACCCTATGGGAAAAATGTTTCAAAACGCTTCTTCTCTGAAACCACTTGAACAATTGAAACCAAACTGCCCAGGAATGATCATTGGAAGGTCCTCTACAAAGTTTATGTTTTTTATGTCGATCGGAAATCCAGGATGGCCACCACCGCAAAACATAGATTAACATTGGACCCTATGAGAAAATGTTCAAATGCCTTCTTCTCAGAAACTACAAATATGATTAAAGCCAAACTGTACATGAATGTTCATTGGATGGTCCTCTACAAACTTTACGTTTTTTGTTCCGATATGAAATTCAAAATGGCGGCTACGGCAGGACTTAGTTTAACATTGGACCTTATGGGGAAAATGTTTCAAAACGCTTCTTCTCTGAAACCACTTGGACAATTGAAACCAAACTGCCCAGGAATGATCATTGGAAGGTCCTCTACAAAGTTTATGTTTTTTATGTCGATCGGAAATCCAGGATGGCCGCCACCGCAATACACAGATTAACATTGGACCCTATGGGAAAATGTTCAAATGCCTTCTTCTCAGAAACTACAAATATTATTAAAGCCAAACTGTACAAGAATGTTCATTGGATGGTCCTCTACAAACTTTACGTTTTTTGTTCCGGTATGAAATTCAAAATGGCAGATACGGCTGGACTTAGTTTAACATTGGACCCTATGGGAAAAATGTTTCAAAACGCTTCTTCTCTGAAACCACTTGGACAATTGAAACCAAACTGCCCAGGAATGATCATTGGAAGGTCCTCTACAAAGTTTATGTTTTTTATGTCGATCGGAAATCCAAGATGGCCGCCACCGCAATACACAGATTAACATTGTACCCTATGGGAAAATGTTCAAATGCCTTCTTCTCAGAAACTACAAATATTATTAAAGCCAAACTGTACAAGAATGTTCATTGGATGGTCCTCTACAAACTTTACGTTTTTTGTTCCGGTATGAAATTCAAAATGGCAGATACGGCTGGACTTAGTTTAACATTGGACCCTATGGGGAAAATGTTTCAAAACGCTTCTTCTCTGAAACCACTAGGACAATTGAAACCAAACTGCCCAGGAATGATCATTGGAAGGTCCTCTACAAATTTTATGTTTTTTATGTCGATCGGAAATCCAAGATGGCCACCACCGCAATACATAGATTAACATTGGACTCTATGGGAAAATGTTCAAATGCCTTCTTCTCAGAAACTACAAATATGATTAAAGCCAAACTGTACATGAATGTTCATTGGGTGGTCCTCTACAAACTTTCCGTTTTTTGTTCCGATATGAAATTCAAAATGGCAGCTACGGTAGGACTTAGTTTAACATTGGACCCTATGGGGAAAATGTTTCAAAACGCTTCTTCTCTGAAACCACTTGGACAATTGAAACCAAACTACCCAGGAATGATCATTGGAAGGTCCTCTACAAAATTTGTGTTTTTTATGTCGATCGGAAATCCAAGATGGCCGCCACCGCAATACATAGATTAACATTGGACTCTATGGGAAAATGTTCAAATGCCTTCTTCTCAGAAACTACAAATATTATTAAAGCCAAACTGTGCATGAATGTTCATTGGATGGTCCTCTACAAACTTTACGTTTTTTTGTTCCGATATGAAATTCAAAATGGCGGCTACGGCTGGACTTAGTTTAACATTGGACCCTATGGGAAAATGTTTCAAAACGCTTCTTCTCTGAAACCACTTGGACAATTGAAACCAAACTGCCCAGGAATGATCATTGGAAGGTCCTCTACAAAGTTTATGTTTTTTTTATGCCGATCGAAAATTCAAGATGGCCGCCACCGCAAGACATAGATTAACATTGGACCCTATGGGAAAATATTCAAATGCCTTCTTCTCAGAAACTACAAATATGATTAAAGGCAAACTGTACATGAATGTTCATTAGATGGTCCTCTACAAACTTTACGTTTTTTGTTCCGGTATGAAATTCAAAATGGCGGCTACGGCAGGACTTAGTTTAACATTGGACCATATGGGAAAAATGTTTCAAAACGCTTCTTCTCTGAAACCACTTGGACAATTGAAACCAAACTGCTCAGGAATGATCATTGGAAGGTCCTCTACAAAGTTTATGTTTTTTTTATGCCGATCGAAAATTCAAGATGGCCGCCACCGCAGGACATAGATTAACATTGGACCCTATGGGAAAATATTCAAATGCCTTCTTCTCAGAAACTACAAATATGATTAAAGGCAAACTGTACATGAATGTTCATTAGATGGTCCTCTACAAACTTTACGTTTTTTGTTCCGGTATGAAATTCAAAATGGCGGCTACGGCAGGACTTAGTTTAACATTGGATCCTATGGGAAAAATGTTTCAAACGCTTCTTCTCTGAAACCACTTGGACAATTGAAACCAAACTGCCCAGGAATGATCATTGGAAGGTCCTCTACAAATTTTATGTTTTTTATGTCGATCGGAAATCCAAGATGGCCGCCACCGCAATACACAGATTAACATTGGACCCTATGGGAAAATGTTCAAATGCCTTCTTCTCAGAAACTACAAATATTATTAAAGTCAAACTGTACAAGAATGTTCATTGGATGGTCCTCTACAAACTTTACGTTTTTTGTTCCGGTATGAAATTCAAAATGGCAGATACGGCTGGACTTAGTTTAACATTGGACACTATGGGGAAAATGTTTCAAAATGCTTCTTCTCTGAAACCATTAGGACAGTTGAAACCAAACTGCCCAGGAATGATCATTGGAAGGTCCTCTACAAATTTTATGTTTTTTATGTCGATCGGAAATCCAAGATGGCCGCCACCGCAATACACAGATTAACATTGGACCCTATGGGAAAATGTTCAAATGCCTTCTTCTCAGAAACTACAAATATTATTAAAGCCAAACTGTACAAGAATGTTCATTGGATGGTCCTCTACAAACTTTACGTTTTTTTTTCCGGTATGAAATTCAAAATGGCAGATACGGCTGGACTTAGTTTAACATTGGACCCTATGGGGAAAATGTTTCAAAACGCTTCTTCTCTGAAACCACTTGGACAATTGAAACCAAACTGCCCAGGAATGATCATTGGAAGGTCCTCTACAAAGTTTATGTTTTTTATGTCGATCGGAAATCCAAGATGGCTGCCACCGCAATACATAGATTAACATTGGACCCTATGGGAAAATGTTCAAATGCCTTCTTCTCAGAAACTACAAATATGATTAAAGCCAAACTGTACATGAATGTTCATTGGGTGGTCCTCTACAAACTTTACGTTTTTTGTTCCGATATGAAATTCAAAATGGCAGCTACGGTAGGACTTAGTTTAACATTGGACCCTATGGGGAAAATGTTTCAAAATGCTTCTTCTCTGAAACCATTAGGACAGTTGAAACCAAGCTGCCCAGGAATGATCATTGGAAGGTCCTCTACAAATTTTATGTTTGTTATGCCGATCGGAAATCCAAGATGGCCACCACCGCAAAACATAGATTAACATTGGACCCTATGAGAAAATGTTCAAATGCCTTCTTCTCAGAAACTACAAATATGATTAAAGCCAAACTGTACATGAATGTTCATTGGATGGTCCTCTACAAACTTTACGTTTTTTGTTCCGATATGAAATTCAAAATGGCGGCTACGGCAGGACTTAGTTTAACATTGGACCTTATGGGGAAAATGTTTCAAAACGCTTCTTCTCTGAAACCACTTGGACAATTGAAACCAAACTGCCCAGGAATGATCATTGGAAGGTCCTCTACAAAGTTTATGTTTTTTATGTCGATCGGAAATCCAGGATGGCCGCCACCGCAATACACAGATTAACATTGGACCCTATGGGAAAATGTTCAAATGCCTTCTTCTCAGAAACTACAAATATTATTAAAGCCAAACTGTACAAGAATGTTCATTGGATGGTCCTCTACAAACTTTACGTTTTTTGTTCCGGTATGAAATTCAAAATGGCAGATACGGCTGGACTTAGTTTAACATTGGACCCTATGGGAAAAATGTTTCAAAACGCTTCTTCTCTGAAACCACTTGGACAATTGAAACCAAACTGCCCAGGAATGATCATTGGAAGGTCCTCTACAAAGTTTATGTTTTTTATGTCGATCGGAAATCCAAGATGGCCGCCACCGCAATACACAGATTAACATTGTACCCTATGGGAAAATGTTCAAATGCCTTCTTCTCAGAAACTACAAATATTATTAAAGCCAAACTGTACAAGAATGTTCATTGGATGGTCCTCTACAAACTTTACGTTTTTTGTTCCGGTATGAAATTCAAAATGGCAGATACGGCTGGACTTAGTTTAACATTGGACCCTATGGGGAAAATGTTTCAAAACGCTTCTTCTCTGAAACCACTAGGACAATTGAAACCAAACTGCCCAGGAATGATCATTGGAAGGTCCTCTACAAATTTTATGTTTTTTATGTCGATCGGAAATCCAAGATGGCCACCACCGCAATACATAGATTAACATTGGACTCTATGGGAAAATGTTCAAATGCCTTCTTCTCAGAAACTACAAATATGATTAAAGCCAAACTGTACATGAATGTTCATTGGGTGGTCCTCTACAAACTTTCCGTTTTTTGTTCCGATATGAAATTCAAAATGGCAGCTACGGTAGGACTTAGTTTAACATTGGACCCTATGGGGAAAATGTTTCAAAATGCTTCTTCTCTGAAACCATTAGGACAGTTGAAACCAAACTGCCCAGGAATGATCATTGGAAGGTCCTCTACAAATTTTATGTTTGTTATGCCGATCGGAAATCCAAGATGGCCACCACCGCAAAACATAGATTAACATTGGACCCTATGAGAAAATGTTCAAATGCCTTCTTCTCAGAAACTACAAATATTATTAAAGCCAAACTGTACAAGAATGTTCATTGGATGGTCCTCTACAAACTGTACGTTTTTTGTTCCGGTATGAAATTCAAAATGGCAGATACGGCTGGACTTAGTTTAACATTGGACCCTATGGGGAAAATGTTTCAAAACGCTTCTTCTCTGAAACCACTTGGAAAATTGAAACCAAACTGCCCAGGAATGATCATTGGAAGGTCCTCTACAAATATTATGTTTTTTATGTCGATCGAAAATCCAAGATGGCCACCACCGCAATACATAGATTAACATTGGACTCTATGGGAAAATGTTCAAATGCCTTCTTCTCAGAAACTACAAATATTATTAAAGCCAAACTGAACAAGAATGTTCATTGGATGGTCCTCTACAAACTTTACGTTTTTTGTTCCGATATGAAATTCAAAATGGCAGCTACGGCAGGACTTAGTTTAACATTGGACCCTATGGGAAAAATGTTTCAAAACGCTTCTTCTCTGAAACCACTTGAACAATTGAAACCAAACTGCCCAGGAATGATCATTGGAAGGTCCTCTACAAAGTTTATGTTTTTTATGTCGATCGGAAATCCAGGATGGCCACCACCGCAAAACATAGATTAACATTGGACCCTATGAGAAAATGTTCAAATGCCTTCTTCTCAGAAACTACAAATATGATTAAAGCCAAACTGTACATGAATGTTCATTGGATGGTCCTCTACAAACTTTACGTTTTTTGTTCCGATATGAAATTCAAAATGGCGGCTACGGCAGGACTTAGTTTAACATTGGACCTTATGGGGAAAATGTTTCAAAACGCTTCTTCTCTGAAACCACTTGGACAATTGAAACCAAACTGCCCAGGAATGATCATTGGAAGGTCCTCTACAAAGTTTATGTTTTTTATGTCGATCGGAAATCCAGGATGGCCGCCACCGCAATACACAGATTAACATTGGACCCTATGGGAAAATGTTCAAATGCCTTCTTCTCAGAAACTACAAATATTATTAAAGCCAAACTGTACAAGAATGTTCATTGGATGGTCCTCTACAAACTTTACGTTTTTTGTTCCGGTATGAAATTCAAAATGGCAGATACGGCTGGACTTAGTTTAACATTGGACCCTATGGGAAAAATGTTTCAAAACGCTTCTTCTCTGAAACCACTTGGACAATTGAAACCAAACTGCCCAGGAATGATCATTGGAAGGTCCTCTACAAAGTTTATGTTTTTTATGTCGATCGGAAATCCAAGATGGCCGCCACCGCAATACACAGATTAACATTGTACCCTATGGGAAAATGTTCAAATGCCTTCTTCTCAGAAACTACAAATATTATTAAAGCCAAACTGTACAAGAATGTTCATTGGATGGTCCTCTACAAACTTTACGTTTTTTGTTCCGGTATGAAATTCAAAATGGCAGATACGGCTGGACTTAGTTTAACATTGGACCCTATGGGGAAAATGTTTCAAAACGCTTCTTCTCTGAAACCACTAGGACAATTGAAACCAAACTGCCCAGGAATGATCATTGGAAGGTCCTCTACAAATTTTATGTTTTTTATGTCGATCGGAAATCCAAGATGGCCACCACCGCAATACATAGATTAACATTGGACTCTATGGGAAAATGTTCAAATGCCTTCTTCTCAGAAACTACAAATATGATTAAAGCCAAACTGTACATGAATGTTCATTGGGTGGTCCTCTACAAACTTTCCGTTTTTTGTTCCGATATGAAATTCAAAATGGCAGCTACGGTAGGACTTAGTTTAACATTGGACCCTATGGGGAAAATGTTTCAAAATGCTTCTTCTCTGAAACCATTAGGACAGTTGAAACCAAACTGCCCAGGAATGATCATTGGAAGGTCCTCTACACATTTTATGTTTGTTATGCCGATCGGAAATCCAAGATGGCCACCACCGCAAAACATAGATTAACATTGGACCCTATGAGAAAATGTTCAAATGCCTTCTTCTCAGAAACTACAAATATTATTAAAGCCAAACTGTACAAGAATGTTCATTGGATGGTCCTCTACAAACTGTACGTTTTTTGTTCCGGTATGAAATTCAAAATGGCAGATACGGCTGGACTTAGTTTAACATTGGACCCTATGGGGAAAATGTTTCAAAACGCTTCTTCTCTGAAACCACTTGGAAAATTGAAACCAAACTGCCCAGGAATGATCATTGGAAGGTCCTCTACAAATTTTTTGTTTTTTATGTCGATCGGAAATCCAAGATGGCCACCACCGCAATACATAGATTAACATTGGACTCTGGGAAAATGTTCAAATGCCTTCTTCTCAGAAACTACAAATATTATTAAAGCCAAACTGAACAAGAATGTTCATTGGATGGTCCTCTACAAACTTTACGTTTTTTGTTCCGATATGAAATTCAAAATGGCAACTACGGCAGGACTTAGTTTAACATTGGACCCTATGGGAAAAATGTTTCAAAACGCTTCTTCTCTGAAACCACTTGAACAATTGAAACCAAACTGCCCAGGAATGATCATTGGAAGGTCCTCTACAAATTTTATGTTTTTTATGTCGATCGGAAATCCAAGATGGCTGTCACCGCAATACATAGATTAACATCGGACCCTGTGGGAAAATGTTCAAATGCCTTCTTCTCAGAAACTACAAATATTATTAAAGCCAAACTGTACATGAATGTTCATTGGATGGTCCTCTACAAACTTTACGTTTTTTTTTTCCGATATGAAATTCAAAATGGCAGCTACGGCAGGACTTAGTTTAACATTGGACCCTATGGGAAAAATGTTTCAAAACGCTTCTTCTCTGAAACCACTTGAACAATTGAAACCAAACTGCCCAGGAATGATCATTGGAAGGTCCTCTACAAATTTTATGTTTTTTATGTCGATCGGAAATCCAAGATGGGCGCCACCGCAATACATAGATTAACATTGGACTCTATGGGAAAATGTTCAAATGCCTTCTTCTCAGAAACTACAAATATTATTAAAGCCAAACTGAACATGAATGTTCATTGGATGGTCCTCTACAAACTTTACGTTTTTTGTTCCGATATGAAATTCAAAATGGCAGCTACGGCAGGACTTAGTTTAACATTGGACCCTATGGGGAAAATGTTTCAAAACGCTTCTTCTCTGAAACCACTTGAACAATTGAAACCAAACTGCCCAGGAATGATCATTGGAAGGTCCTCTACAAATTTTATGTTTTTTATGTCGATCGGAAATCCAAGATGGCTGTCACCGCAATACATAGATTAACATCGGACCCTGTGGGAAAATGTTCAAATGCCTTCTTCTCAGAAACTACAAATATTATTAAAGCCAAACTGTACATGAATGTTCATTGGATGGTCCTCTACAAACTTTACGTTTTTTTTTTCCGATATGAAATTCAAAATGGCAGCTACGGCAGGACTTAGTTTAACATTGGACCCTATGGGGAAAATGTTTCAAAACGCTTCTTCTCTGAAACCACTTGGACAATTGAAACCAAACTGCCCAGGAATGATCATTGGAAGGTCCTCTACAAAGTTTCTGTTTTTTTATGCCGATCGAAAATTCAAGATGGCCGCCACCGCAGAACATAGATTAACATTGGACCCTATGGGAAAATATTCAAATGCCTTCTTCTTAGAAACTACAAATATGATTAAAGCCAAACTGTACATGAATGTTCATTAGATGGTCCTCTACAAACTTTTCGTTTTTTGTTCCGGTATGAAATTCAAAATGGCGGCTACGGCAGGACTTAGTTTAACATTGGACCCTATGGGAAAAATGTTTCAAAACGCTTCTTCTCTGAAACCACTTGGACAATTGAAACCAAACTGCCCAGGAATGATCATTGGAAGGTCCTCTACAAAGTTTATGTTTTTTATGTCGATCGGAAATCCAAGATGGCCGCCACCGCAATACACAGATTAACATTGGACCCTATGGGAAAATGTTCAAATGCCTTCTCAGAAACTACAAATATTATTAAAGCCAAACTGTACAAGAATGTTCATTGGATGGTCCTCTACAAACTTTACGTTTTTTGTGCCGGTATGAAATTCAAAATGGCAGATATGGCTGGACTTAGTTTAACATTGGACCCTATGGGGAAAATGTTTCAAAACGCTTCTTCTCTGAAACCAGTAGGACAATTGAAACCAAACTGCCCAGGAATGATCATTGGAAGGTCCTCTACAAATTATGTTTTTTATGTCGATCGGAAATCCAAGATGGCCGTCACCGCAATACATAGATTAACATTGGACCCTGTGGGAAAATGTTCAAATGCCTTCTTCTCAGAAACTACACATATTATTAAAGCCAAACTGTACATGAATGTTCATTGGATGGTCCTCTACAAACTTTACGTTTTTTGTTCCGATATGAAATTAAAAATGGCAGCTACGGCAGGACTTAGTTTAACATTGGACCCTATGGGGAAAATGTTTCAAAACGCTTCTTCTCTGAAACCACTTGGACAATTGAAACCAAACTGCCCAGGAATGATCATTGGAAGGTCCTCTACAAAGTTTATGTTTTTTTATGCCGATCGAAAATTCAAGATGGCCGCCACCGCAGGACATAGATTAACATTGGACCCTAAGGGAAAATATTCAAATGCCTTCTTCTCAGAAACTACAAATATGATTAAAGCCAAACTGTACATGAATGTTCATTAGATGGTCCTCTACAAACTTTAGGTTTTTTGTTCCGGTATGAAATTCAAAATGGCAGCTACGGCAGGACTTAGTTTAACATTGGACCCTATGGGGAAAATGTTTCAAAACGCTTCTTCTCTGAAACCACTAGGACAATTGAAACCAAACTGCCCAGGAATGATCATTGGAAGGTCCTCTACAAAGTTTATGTTTTTTATGTCGATCGGAAATCCAAGATGGCCGCCACCGCAATACATAGATTAACATTGGACCCTATGGGAAAATGTTCAAATGCCTTCTTCTCAGAAACTACAAATATTATTAAAGCCAAACTGTACATGAATGCTCATTGGATGGTCCTCTACAAACTTTACGTTTTTTGTTCCGATATGAAATTCAAAATGGCGGCTACGGCAGGACTTAGTTTAACATTGGATCCTATGGGGAAAATGTTTCAAAACGCTTCTTCTCTGAAACCACTTGGAAAATTGAAACCAAACTGCCCAGGAATGATCATTGGAAGGTCCTCTACAAATTTTATGTTTTTTATGTCGATCGGAAATCCAAGATGGCCACCACCGCAATACATAGATTAACATTGGACTCTATGGGAAAATGTTCAAATGCCTTCTTCTCAGAAACTACAAATATTATTAAAGCCAAACTGAACAAGAATGTTCATTGGATGGTCCTCTACAAACTTTACGTTTTTTGTTCCGATATGAAATTCAAAATGGCAGCTACGGCAGGACTTAGTTTAACATTGGACCCTATGGGAAAAATGTTTCAAAACGCTTCTTCTCTGAAACCACTTGAACAATTGAAACCAAACTGCCCAGGAATGATCATTGGAAGGTCCTCTACAAATTTTATGTTTTTTATGTCGATCGGAAATCCAAGATGGCTGTCACCGCAATACATAGATTAACATCGGACCCTGTGGGAAAATGTTCAAATGCCTTCTTCTCAGAAACTACAAATATTATTAAAGCCAAACTGTACATGAATGTTCATTGGATGGTCCTCTACAAACTTTACGGTTTTTTTTTCCGATATGAAATTCAAAATGGCAGCTACGGCAGGACTTAGTTTAACATTGGACCCTATGGGAAAAATGTTTCAAAACGCTTCTTCTCTGAAACCACTTGAACAATTAAAACCAAACTGCCCAGGAATGATCATTGGAAGGTCCTCTACAAATTTTATGTTTTTTATGTCGATCGGAAATCCAAGATGGCTGTCACCGCAATACATAGATTAACATCGGACCCTGTGGGAAAATGTTCAAATGCCTTCTTCTCAGAAACTACAAATATTATTAAAGCCAAACTGTACATGAATGTTCATTGGATGGTCCTCTACAAACTTTACGGTTTTTTTTTCCGATATGAAATTCAAAATGGCAGCTACGGCAGGACTTCGTTTAACATTGGACCCTATGGGGAAAATGTTTCAAAACGCTTCTTCTCTGAAACCACTTGGACAATTGAAACCAAACTGCCCAGGAATGATCATTGGAAGGTCCTCTACAAAGTTTCTGTTTTTTATGCCGATCGAAAATTCAAGATGGCCGCCACCGCAGAACATAGATTAACATTGGACCCTATGGGAAAATATTCAAATGCCTTCTTCTTAGAAACTACAAATATGATTAAAGCCAAACTGTACATGAATGTTCATTAGATGGTCCTCTACAAACTTTTCGTTTTTTGTTCCGGTATGAAATTCAAAATGGCGGCTACGGCAGGACTTAGTTTAACATTGGACCCTATGGGAAAAATGTTTCAAAACGCTTCTTCTCTGAAACCACTTGGACAATTGAAACCAAACTGCCCAGGAATGATCATTGGAAGGTCCTCTACAAAGTTTATGTTTTTTATGTCGATCGGAAATCCAAGATGGCCGCCACCGCAATACACAGATTAACATTGGACCCTATGGGAAAATGTTCAAATGCCTTCTCAGAAACTACAAATATTATTAAAGCCAAACTGTACAAGAATGTTCATTGGATGGTCCTCTACAAACTTTACATTTTTTGTGCCGGTATGAAATTCAAAATGGCAGATACGGCTGGACTTAGTTTAACATTGGACCCTATGGGGAAAATGTTTCAAAACGCTTCTTCTCTGAAACCAGTAGGACAATTGAAACCAAACTGCCCAGGAATGATCATTGGAAGGTCCTCTACAAATTATGTTTTTTATGTCGATCGGAAATCCAAGATGGCCGTCACCGCAATACATAGATTAACATTGGACCCTGTGGGAAAATGTTCAAATGCCTTCTTCTCAGAAACTACACATATTATTAAAGCCAAACTGTACATGAATGTTCATTGGATGGTCCTCTACAAACTTTACGTTTTTTGTTCCGATATGAAATTAAAAATGGCAGCTACGGCAGGACTTAGTTTAACATTGGACCCTATGGGGAAAATGTTTCAAAACGCTTCTTCTCTGAAACCACTTGGACAATTGAAACCAAACTGCCCAGGAATGATCATTGGAAGGTCCTCTACAAAGTTTATGTTTTTTTATGCCGATCGAAAATTCAAGATGGCCGCCACCGCAGGACATAGATTAACATTGGACCCTAAGGGAAAATATTCAAATGCCTTCTTCTCAGAAACTACAAATATGATTAAAGCCAAACTGTACATGAATGTTCATTAGATGGTCCTCTACAAACTTTAGGTTTTTTGTTCCGGTATGAAATTCAAAATGGCAGCTACGGCAGGACTTAGTTTAACATTGGACCCTATGGGGAAAATGTTTTAAAACGCTTCTTCTCTGAAACCACTTGGTCAATTGAAACCAAACTGCCCAGGAATGATCATTGGAAGGTCCTCTACAAAGTTTATGTTTTTTATGTCGATCGGAAATCCAAGATGGCCGCCACCGCAATACATAGATTAACATTGGACCCTATGGGAAAATGTTCAAATGCCTTCTTCTCAGAAACTACAAATATTATTAAAGCCAAACTGTACATGAATGCTCATTGGATGGTCCTCTACAAACTTTACGTTTTTTGTTCCGATATGAAATTCAAAATGGCGGCTACGGCAGGACTTAGTTTAACATTGGATCCTATGGGGAAAATGTTTCAAAACGCTTCTTCTCTGAAACCACTTGGAAAATTGAAACCAAACTGCCCAGGAATGATCATTGGAAGGTCCTCTACAAATTTTATGTTTTTTATGTCGATCGGAAATCCAAGATGGCCACCACCGCAATACATAGATTAACATTGGACTCTATGGGAAAATGTTCAAATGCCTTCTTCTCAGAAACTACAAATATTATTAAAGCCAAACTGAACAAGAATGTTCATTGGATGGTCCTCTACAAACTTTACGTTTTTTGTTCCGATATGAAATTCAAAATGGCAGCTACGGCAGGACTTAGTTTAACATTGAACCCTATGGGAAAAATGTTTCAAAACGCTTCTTCTCTGAAACCACTTGAACAATTGAAACCAAACTGCCCAGGAATGATCATTGGAAGGTCCTCTACAAATTTTATGTTTTTTATGTCGATCGGAAATCCAAGATGGCCACCACCGCAATACATAGATTAACATTGGACTCTATGGGAAAATGTTCAAATGCCTTCTTCTCAGAAACTACAAATATTATTAAAGCCAAACTGAACATGAATGTTCATTGGATGGTCCTCTACAAACTTAACGTTTTTTGTTCCGATATGAAATTCAAAATGGCAGCTACGGCAGGACTTAGTTTAACATTGGACCCTATGGGAAAAATGTTTCAAAACGCTTCTTCTCTGAAACCACTTGAACAATTGAAACCAAACTGCCCAGGAATGATCATTGGAAGGTCCTCTACAAATTTTATGTTTTTTATGTCGATCGGAAATCCAAGATGGCTGTCACCGCAATACATAGATTAACATCGGACCCTGTGGGAAAATGTTCAAATGCCTTCTTCTCAGAAATTACAAATATTATTAAAGCCAAACTGTACATGAATGTTCATTGGATGGTCCTCTACAAACTTTACGGTTTTTTTTTCCGATATGAAATTCAAAATGGCAGCTACGGCAGGACTTCGTTTAACATTGGACCCTATGGGGAAAATGTTTCAAAACGCTTCTTCTCTGAAACCACTTGGACAATTGAAACCAAACTGCCCAGGAATGATCATTGGAAGGTCCTCTACAAAGTTTCTGTTTTTTTATGCCGATCGAAAATTCAAGATGGCCGCCACCGCAGAACATAGATTAACATTGGACCCTATGGGAAAATATTCAAATGCCTTCTTCTTAGAAACTACAAATATGATTAAAGCCAAACTGTACATGAATGTTCATTAGATGGTCCTCTACAAACTTTTCGTTTTTTGTTCCGGTATGAAATTCAAAATGGCGGCTACGGCAGGACTTAGTTTAACATTGGACCCTATGGGAAAAATGTTTCAAAACGCTTCTTCTCTGAAACCACTTGGACAATTGAAACCAAACTGCCCAGGAATGATCATTGGAAGGTCCTCTACAAAGTTTATGTTTTTTATGTCGATCGGAAATCCAAGATGGCCGCCACCGCAATACACAGATTAACATTGGACCCTATGGGAAAATGTTCAAATGCCTTCTTCTCAGAAACTACAAATATTATTAAAGCCAAACTGTACAAGAATGTTCATTGGATGGTCCTCTACAAACTTTACGTTTTTTGTGCCGGTATGAAATTCAAAATGGCAGATACGGCTGGACTTAGTTTAACATTGGACCCTATGGGGAAAATGTTTCAAAACGCTTCTTCTCTGAAACCAGTAGGACAATTGAAACCAAACTGCCCAGGAATGATCATTGGAAGGTCCTCTACAAATTTTATGTTTTTTATGTCGATCGGAAATCCAAGATGGCCGTCACCGCAATACATAGATTAACATTGGACCCTGTGGGAAAATGTTCAAATGCCTTCTTCTCAGAAACTACACATATTATTAAAGCCAAACTGTACATGAATGTTCATTGGATGGTCCTCTACAAACTTTACGTTTTTTGTTCCGATATGAAATTAAAAATGGCAGCTACGGCAGGACTTAGTTTAACATTGGACCCTATGGGGAAAATGTTTCAAAACGCTTCTTCTCTGAAACCACTTGGACAATTGAAACCAAACTGCCCAGGAATGATCATTGGAAGGTCCTCTACAAAGTTTATGTTTTTTTATGCCGATCGAAAATTCAAGATGGCCGCCACCGCAGGACATAGATTAACATTGGACCCTAAGGGAAAATATTCAAATGCCTTCTTCTCAGAAACTACAAATATGATTAAAGCCAAACTGTACATGAATGTTCATTAGATGGTCCTCTACAAACTTTAGGTTTTTTGTTCCGGTATGAAATTCAAAATGGCAGCTACGGCAGGACTTAGTTTAACATTGGACCCTATGGGGAAAATGTTTCAAAACGCTTCTTCTCTGAAACCACTAGGACAATTGAAACCAAACTGCCCAGGAATGATCATTGGAAGGTCCTCTACAAAGTTTATGTTTTTTATGTCGATCGGAAATCCAAGATGGCCGCCACCGCAATACATAGATTAACATTGGACCCTATGGGAAAATGTTCAAATGCCTTCTTCTCAGAAACTACAAATATTATTAAAGCCAAACTGTACATGAATGCTCATTGGATGGTCCTCTACAAACTTTACGTTTTTTGTTCCGATATGAAATTCAAAATGGCGGCTACGGCAGGACTTAGTTTAACATTGGATCCTATGGGGAAAATGTTTCAAAACGCTTCTTCTCTGAAACCACTTGGACAATTGAAACCAAACTGCCCAGGAATGATCATTGGAAGGTCCTCTACAAATTTTATGTTTTTTATGTCGATCGAAAATCCAAGATGGCCGCCACCGCAATACACAGATTAACATTGGACCCTATGGGAAAATGTTCAAATGCCTTCTTCTCAGAAACTACAAATATTATTAAAGTCAAACTGTACAAGAATGTTCATTGGATGGTCCTCTACAAACTTTTCGTTTTTTGTTCCGGTATGAAATTCAAAATGGCGGCTACGGCAGGACTTAGTTTAACATTGGACCCTATGGGAAAAATGTTTCAAAACGCTTCTTCTCTGAAACCACTTGGACAATTGAAACCAAACTGCCCAGGAATGATCATTGGAAGGTCCTCTACAAAGTTTATGTTTTTTATGTCGATCGGAAATCCAAGATGGCCGCCACCGCAATACACAGATTAACATTGGACCCTATGGGAAAATGTTCAAATGCCTTCTTCTCAGAAACTACAAATATTATTAAAGCCAAACTGTACAAGAATGTTCATTGGATGGTCCTCTACAAACTTTACGTTTTTTGTGCCGGTATGAAATTCAAAATGGCAGATACGGCTGGACTTAGTTTAACATTGGACCCTATGGGGAAAATGTTTCAAAACGCTTCTTCTGTGAAACCAGTAGGACAATTGAAACCAAACTGCCCAGGAATGATCATTGGAAGGTCCTCTACAAATTTTATGTTTTTTATGTCGATCGGAAATCCAAGATGGTCGTCACCGCAATACATAGATTAACATTGGACCCTGTGGGAAAATGTTCAAATGCCTTCTTCTCAGAAACTACACATATTATTAAAGCCAAACTGTACATGAATGTTCATTGGATGGTCCTCTACAAACTTTACGTTTTTTGTTCCGATATGAAATTAAAAATGGCAGCTACGGCAGGACTTAGTTTAACATTGGACCCTATGGGGAAAATGTTTCAAAACGCTTCTTCTCTGAAACCACTTGGACAATTGAAACCAAACTGCCCAGGAATGATCATTGGAAGGTCCTCTACAAAGTTTATGTTTTTTTATGCCGATCGAAAATTCAAGATGGCCGCCACCGCAGGACATAGATTAACATTGGACCCTAAGGGAAAATATTCAAATGCCTTCTTCTCAGAAACTACAAATATGATTAAAGCCAAACTGTACATGAATGTTCATTAGATGGTCCTCTACAAACTTTAGGTTTTTTGTTCCGGTATGAAATTCAAAATGGCAGCTACGGCAGGACTTAGTTTAACATTGGACCCTATGGGGAAAATGTTTCAAAACGCTTCTTCTCTGAAACCACTAGGACAATTGAAACCAAACTGCCCAGGAATGATCATTGGAAGGTCCTCTACAAAGTTTATGTTTTTTATGTCGATCGGAAATCCAAGATGGCCGCCACCGCAATACATAGATTAACATTGGACCCTATGGGAAAATGTTCAAATGCCTTCTTCTCAGAAACTACAAATATTATTAAAGCCAAACTGTACATGAATGCTCATTGGATGGTCCTCTACAAACTTTACGTTTTTTGTTCCGATATGAAATTCAAAATGGCGGCTACGGCAGGACTTAGTTTAACATTGGATCCTATGGGGAAAATGTTTCAAAACGCTTCTTCTCTGAAACCACTTGGACAATTGAAACCAAACTGCCCAGGAATGATCATTGGAAGGTCCTCTACAAATTTTATGTTTTTTATGTCGATCGAAAATCCAAGATGGCCGCCACCGCAATACACAGATTAACATTGGACCCTATGGGAAAATGTTCAAATGCCTTCTTCTCAGAAACTACAAATATTATTAAAGTCAAACTGTACAAGAATGTTCATTGGATGGTCCTCTACAAACTTTACGTTT